>JAUTBT010050366.1:0-12500 GCA_032361225.1 Lepetodrilus schrolli | reverse complement strand
TAGAAGAATGAGTTTCACTGCCAGTGACCAACACTTGCGGAAGTGCCTAATTTAACCTAAGGGGACAAGGTTACTTGTGTGTAGTCGATGAGATGCAGCTGCAGACGCTGGGACAAGCTAAAAATAAAATGCAGAAATCAACCCTCTCATCATGACAGGTTAGGTAAAATCTCCCGAAATATAAAACATAATCAGGCATTTATTAGTAGGTACACATATTGAAGTTTTATTCCACACGTCTGTATTATCATTTTATAATACCACCGTCCAACAGCCGTAAATTAAGATTGAGTTTGTTCACTGTGAATAAATATGTTTCTACAAAGATGTGGTATTAATGCCAACCATTATGGATGACAATCTTAGGATTCATAGTAGAACACGTACTCTGTCGTGCACCGACCATGCATGTTTGTCTCCTTCAGGATGAAGTCATGGTCGAAAATCTAAATCAGCGGAGCTATGAAAATGTCATAGCAATTGTGTCAATCCTATCCTTCACGAACACATGTCACATGCCCCACCACGCATGTCGGCAATGAACAGCTTTAGATAAACATGACTGTCTGCCAGATCAACACTGTCTAACTCATCTTTGTAATTACCAGTGCACGACAGACGACATTGTAAGCCTGTCTTGTGAATATAATTGTACGGTAACTACCCGCTTGATAGAGTAGGGCCCACTGCCTGTCTGTGCGTCTTTCCAACGCTTATCGACCAAATAAAAATGATTAAACGAGTCTTCATTCCCCGGGGGTCATGATCCCAGTTTTCACGGACCCCGGACCCATTTATAAACGTTGGTGGATCCCATGCACGAGGGTGATGCATCCCTTTGAAGTTCCATTCATGTTTCCGCAGTCCCGCGCCGTAAAAGGATAGAAGGTTGTAACTGACGAGAGAACCCTGGACATTTAACTTTTAATGCATAACGACATCCAGAATGAATATACGTCTGGGTTCTGTATCGCCGTGCAAACACAGTTAGATGCGTAATCAGTATTAGTTTACAGCGCAGACAGGTAGATATGGTAACAGATCGAAGTAATAAATATTACGTTAGCGTTTATCATTACCGTTTAATGGAATTTCGGTATAAATTATAACAGTGATAGACAATACTGCGTGGGACGAATATTGTGGACTTTTAGAAAAGTACGGGTATGTATTTTTCAATTATAGTATGGTTTTCAGAGTTAATCACAACCCACGTAAGCTATCTTGAAACAATTTAAATGTAATTATATATTATTTCAAATATGAAAAGTATCATAGAGAAAAAAAAAATATAAAATTACGTTGGCGTGTTTGAGTCATTGGAACACTGTCCAGACGTGGAGATAGGTGTCAAGTGTTCATACAAACCCAGTCAGTCACGGATGTTTTCCTGGCATGAGGTCTGTCTTATTGAGCGTCAACCAGGACGCCGTAGGTACCGAAACCGGATATGAATTGGTAGACTACTTTTTTTTCTGACGCCGTCATACTGCGCACTTTTGATTGGAACCGAGTCAAGTGATGGCCGTTTGAACAATCGTGTGAGGAATATTAAGAAAGATAGTAATCTACCACAGATACACATTTATAATGTGATTCCCTTTTCATTATGTTATTATCATTAGAGTTCGAATCCAGTGCAGGTTTACTGGGATCTGCTTCGTGTTCCACCGAATGCAAGTTCGCTGTATATAAAGTGTACATTTGGACATCTGTGCTGTGTTGGTTTATGGGTCTTGCCGTAACACAAGTCTTTTGAGGGGCTTCCTATAAACAGACCGCCGATGTATGGAAGACGTATTTGATCTAATTGTCGAACAATTTCATTTAAATTTTACTTGGACAGTTATTCGCAGTTCTATACTATATATTCTTAAAATGCAAAGTTCAAATGGAAATATGACGAATTCCATAAATTAACTAGGAAGCGCATACACTATGCAGGATATAGCTTACCTAGCTGAATATGATCATTAGAAGAAAGAAATATTCGCATTTATCTTTAATCTTTAAAGTTAAGTTTGTTGATTTACGAATATTAGTGAATTCCATATGCAAAGATGAAACATTGTTTTGTGTTCGCATAATGCCAAGTTAGCTGCTACATGATATATAGTATATATTACGGTTGCTTTACGGTTATTTGTAACCAAACCAATTTATACGGTATATCAATGAGACAATTATGAACAGTGTAATTGACACCAATTCTTTGAAGTATGCTTTGAATGGAATTTAGAACTTTAAACTTATAGCATAGTATCATATAGTATCTCATGGATGCACGGTGGTCTGAGCAGGTTGCCTGCTCACCGCAGCGGAGGGTTCTCCCAGAGACACACAGTAACACTAGTCCCTCCCTATTGCCCTCTAATCATTTATACCTAATACATAATCGACGAAAAAAATCACTACTACTACTGTAGGCTTGAAAGCTTTCGACAGCGCTTTTTTAGCCTACTCCCTAATGTATATTGACCGAGATCCCCATCAGTGAGCAGAGGGTTAGACTTCTATGCACACGTCACTTTGTATTCCCCTCTACTGGGGTCCGGGAATTGGATCCAATAACCTTTAGTTACATTCGAAGATGCACCATCCTAAATCACTGCACAAAGGGTCATGAGCACACGCTTGGTTTTCCTACACAATTAGTTTACGTCTCCACTGCTTTCATTACAATATATATCCGAGAAATGTGATTACATTGCGTAATAGTTGTGCTCCATTTTGGGTGGTTTAATTTTACATATTAGAGAAACCAAGCGTTTTCATTCATCGACGTGTCTATCAAGACGATATTTTTTTTATTTGGCTGTAGGTAAACATTTTAATGGAATTAGTTGATTTTCGTTTCGCAACAAATCGGATGAGCGATCAAAGTCAAGCATTTAAATCAATTAGGTGAACATATCACAACTGAAACTTAGTTTACGTGTTGTCCATGTTCCTTGTTAATAGTTTATGCATTTGAAGCGTGACGCCATCGTGACTTGTTATCAGTTGTTATCAACTAATTATCTTCACTCAATAATAAACCAATTGGCCAGTATATATTATGTCAATACCAGAATGAAGGTAATCATTAATGTGAATATACATTATATGGCGACACAATTTCAATCACCAACTATACTGTTCCTATAAAATTATGCACCTTTGGTTAATACGTTAGCATATAATAGTCACTGTCATCTCAATGTATTCACAAAGCCTCGTTTTAATAGATTTTTTTGTACCCAACTTGAGATATTCAATACTATTACATTTAAAATGGTAGAACTCATATGGTCATCAAATTAGTTATAGCAGTGCCAGTTATCGAATTGCGCTGCGTATACCAGTGTCCGTATTAGCCGCCTCGCTCTCTAAGCTGAATCGTGTTAAAAAGTGATCATGTCAAAGACGCATGTTCTTCGACTGGCTTTCCAATTAGGTCTTACATTCCGACGTCTTTGAACTGGGAATCCTTGCGGGTTACTAAACACGCAATGCTGACAAGAGTCGGTACCCGGATTTACGTAAATCACAGCGCCAAGACGTGCCGGGTCCTGTGAGATCACCTTCCTAACTCGGGACATTCGTTCCGCCTCCAAGTCATCCGGAAGGGGACGTAAATAACGTCTTTTCTCGCGAGATTGTCAGGTCTAAGCGTGACCGCGCGTGATCGCCCGACATTTACATTTGTCCATTAGCAAAAGATACCCTGGGCTGAAGGTTGTGTGGCGTAAAAACATTCTAATTTCTCGATACACTTTTCAGCGGATTGTGGCGTAAGGCTAAAAAAGTGTCTCCAAATCAACAAAAGCTGTGGCCGTAATTGTGTTAAGTTGAGCACAAAAATGGAAATATTCGGGCGCCAATTAATACACGTTATAGCCGTGGGCGGGCATTCCATCATTACAGGTTTATTGGCGAATTCCGATTCCCCTGGGGTATGGCTGTCCCTGTTGGACGTGCTGGTTAGGATCCGGTGTCACTCTAGCGAGTCCGACTCCAACCTCGCTCCATAAATGTCGGAGACGATCGGAAACTGCTACAAAGAAAGATATTGTTCCCTCTCTGCAGTTCACTTTTTGCTAGAAGAGACTTTTAGTCGTCTCAATAAATTCTCAAAGTTAACCCTAAGACCTTCAGGACGTATTTGAGTACACCTGAAAACGTTCTCCAATTACATACAACGTGTCCTGCAAGTGTACATATAGGTCAACTTCAGTGACCGTAATTTTACTAATAGCTGTTGATAATTCAATTTTACCAGTCCTTATACGTACTTCTTGAATCGGCCCATTTAACACATGGACAAGACACCTTCTTAGTTCCTACCAACGTGTCCCTTAGGTATCTAAATCCAATTAATGAAAACTAATCCCACTAGAAATGCAATCTACAAATATATATGTATTTCCAGTTTTCGTTCAATCAGACTTTTCTGGGTATTTGTTAATTCTGCAGGTTATTAGGAAAGTTTGGGACAGACGGTCTCCAATAATGACATTCAAGACGTTATGGTTATTGAAATGCTCTGTACATGTCAATGCTGTAACAGAACGTATCATACCAATTCCATTACCGTCTGTATCTTTTTGAAATTCTATTCTTGTCTATGTATTCTAGTCCATTTGTATTGTGGAAACAGGTAAAATATAGCAATCAGATAAGACGTGGGTGAGAATGAAGCCGGCAATGACAGAATCAATTTACCAACTTTTATGTCATTTCTAGATTTACTTGGTCCACCCCCTTGTTGTGAGTCAGTGATTTACAAAACTAGTATATTCTTTAAAACTGGCGTTCTGTGCATATAAATAACAGTTAAAGATTAGTCCACGAGGGAGCAATGAAAATCTAACATGTGACTAGAAAAATGCAGTACTTGCAGCAGCAACTGTTTTAGGAACGCGTGGGGAAACTGAGGACATCCAGGACCGATGGAAATCAATAGACATTCTATTATTCAATATGTAACAGATACGTTATCAACATGATTATCGCGCAGCATCAATCAGATAACTCTACTTAAATTATGCAAAGGGTATTTCTATAGCCTCGACCGTTTCATTACAACCATATCGAATCACCGAATGGGTATAAATGTTAAGTTGAATTAGTCTCAAAAGTTACAATATGAAATTACAAGTAATACAATATACCGACGGAGATAGAACACGATATTGCTAGTGTATTTTTTCCATGACAGAATATGAGTCTGGTGCGGAAACAAAGGAGAACGGCGCTGCCAACCTTGCAGAGAAAAATTGACAGTCGAATTTCCTGTTATCAGCCGCAGAAAAGAATAAGAAAACTGATTATAAGCTTTGTGAATTCGAGAGAAAGTGGTTATATCTTGTGGCTGCTGCCCGTTACGTGTCGAACTAAATCATAATACTGCATATACACTGGATTATCTAGTCTTTCAGAAAACAGTTGCCGGCTCCGTGGCGTATTGGTTAGAGCGTCGGCCCGGAATGCGGAAGGTCGCGGGCTTGATCCCCGGTCGCGTCATACCAAAAGACGTTAAAAGATAGTACTTGTTGTTCCCCAGCATTAACGGGGGAAAGCAAGGACTCGGAATCAGTATACTGTGTCTGAGTGGTGTATCCATGTGCTATAAAAACTGGTGGAAACCCAGACTAGTACTAGCAGTAGATGTGCATGCAAGCCATGATGTGAGTGAAACAATCTTGAAAGTGGCTTTAAACCCAAAATCAACCAACCTACCAATTCAGAAAACAGTGAAAAGATGTAGGTCTACCTGATATTGCTTCGGTACAGCTACGGCAGTTGTTGACGATGTTTGATATACATTTTGTATTTCGCTATATTTCTCACTTTGGTCTGTGGATGTGAGAGCATTATCACGATAACTTTTCATTTCCAATATAAATGTGTGCTTCTCAACTACTGCCATCAGATCTCAAATGTAGTTTAACTATGAACGTACGGTGTATGTGTATACCCCTTGATGTATCCAGCGAATGTAATAAGGAAGTATTCTCTAGATATGATTTGTATTTGTTAATTATTGGTCTTTAAGCACAGTACCGGTATACAGGAAACAAATAGTTTATTATAATGCTGTGACAATGTATCTATATATCTTCGTTGCTCAAGCCAGTACTGTATATTCAGCTGTACAGTTTGCGTCTTATATGCAATGATAAATCGCTGATCAAGTTAACCGGTATACAAGACTATAACGTCTATACATAATACATTGAGGAATGCCAATATGAGATGATGGAACAGCTTTAGTGGACTAACGTGTAATGGATATCTTGAAGATAATTGGGTAAATGATATCGTCATTAACGATATACGGTAGTACAAAATAGAAGAAATATGTCGGTTATTGGATTAACCCACACAATTAACAATGGCAGGGTTCGGGTTTATGATCATTATGATATGAAGGTAGATCATTTAAAGATGAATACTTAAAGAGGCAGTCCTATATGACGACAATGAACATATTAATGCCAGTAGTACTGATAGTTAAAATGTTATCGTTTTGTACCCCACGTGTATTCAGGAGACATGCACACTATGTCTATTGTACAGAACCACTTAATTATTTGCAAACAATGACATTAATTGTACCCTAATTTAATACATTCGTTGTTTTTTCCTTTCACCGACATTCAAACTCAGTGTACAGTTTCTTTTGCCCATGCGTTTATATATACACCTCATCATAAGTTAAGCGCCACCAAAATCACATCCCATTTTCTGTTGGGATGTTTGGGACATCCTAGGTCGGAATTTCAGGCGTCGAGACCTCCAAGTTCAAACTCTGGCACAGATAGACGCTGCACTGCATGGAGAGTGGAACCATTTGTCCCAAATAGCCTTTCGACGACTTGTCCTCAATATGCGACGCAGGGTTCAAGCACTAATCAATGCCCATGGTGCTTACACACACTACTGAGTTTTCTGTCTTGCAATGGCCTCGTGGTCCCATAAAGAGTCTACCTGACACCTACTGTAGACGGTTGATATCCATTACCTATACGAATTGATCAAGGTTTGTCCAGGTTCATAATAAACTGACATTGTGTTCTTTCACAATAGTTTTTTCTTTTAATGTATTTGTGGAATCAATACAACTGGCATCACTATGTATTGTGTTTGTTCTTGTCTATCAGGGAATAGCACCAATGAACCGTGTATTACCCTGCGATAGTTTTGTCAGAGCTACAACAGCGACTTCATTCAATAATATTGGGTGGCGCTTAACTTATGATGAGGTGTATATATTACTATTCTATCACCGAACGCCTGTGTAATAATAATAACAATTATTATTATTATTTGTATAACACTATATAGTGTTATAGTAATAATATATGCATTTATAGTACGCCATATCATATCCACTCTTCATAAAACTTTTGAAATGCTAGGAAATACAGGAATATGTCCGAGTACTGGATATATTAAGGCAATGACTATATCAAAATGCTAGTTAACGTGCAGTGCATGTATATAGTTAAAGTAGCTACGACAAAAGACAGATGAGAATGACACATGCTGAAAGCTATAAGGGTTACTTCAGGCAATTGCACCACGCTGGTCGATGAGGTCATTAAGTAGTAGTGTCTTGGTCATCAGACGGGAAGGATGAACTATTACAAAATTGGCCTTCGTGTACGCAGCCAGTTACATCTACGGCGAGGTAGTAATACCATACAGGATGAATGATCGATGTCTTCTTGCTGAAAGACAAAGTAACTGCAGGTTCTCGCAGACTGATGTGTAAATCTGAAGAAAGGAAGTCTTTGTCTTGATGAAATTTACACTTTGTTTTCTAGCAGTAGACTTTCAGACCGCATCTATGTATCTGGGAATGTTGATGCTCAAACATAAACCAGGACACCCGAGGTAAAAGTGTTCTGCCAGGATCCTGTTAGGATTATGTTAGGATCCTGGAACAGGAAACCTAACTTATTTTGCTGTGAGTGTATCTGTGAATCAGTTCTGCGTCTCCCTTTTGTTATGGACAAATTATTAGCTTCTAAAATTAACCGTATCGGAGAAATAATGGTAAAAGATAAATAGGTAGTGTTTAGTGAAGTAACAAATAGCTAGCATATACATTATTGATTGCAATTGTTGTTTGACCTCATTCCTATTTTCTTTGACTTCAGGATCGCATTCAAGACGGTAAAGCAACTCGAAAAGGAGACAAGGGCACCTAAGGGAAAGAGGTGATCAAATCCGACAGAAGAAGATGTTCAATCAGTCGGGTATGCTGGTTTCGGAGGCGACGACGGGATGGGGTCCTTCGAACATGACATATTCATGGATAACCATGTCAACATACCACAATTCCTCAGAGCAGCAGAACACCACAGAAGAACCAGAACCCTACTATCCAGCCGGGTACCCCAGCGGATACACGTGGCCCCACATCATCATAGCAGCCATCATTGTTACCATTGTGATAATTCTGATAGTAGTCGGTAACTTTCTTGTGATCTGGGCAATAACCAAAGACCGCAATCTCAAAGCCACGCAAAACCTGTTCATCGCATCATTGGCCTTGGCCGACTTCCTCATTGGCCTCGTGGTGATTCCCTTCTCGTTGTCATACGAGCTGATGGGGTACTGGTTCTTCGGGACGATTTGGTGCGAGCTGTGGAAAGCCATTGATGTTCTTTTGTGCACCGCTTCAATCTCAAGCCTAAGTCTCATCAGTCTGGACAGATACTGGTCCATCACCAGAGCTCTCCACTACTCCCGCCAGAGGACGCCAAAGCGAGCCTACATCATGATCGCGGTCATCTGGGTCGTTTCCGCTGCCGTTTGTATCCCGCCTCTGATTGGCTGGAAAGAGCCGTACAAGGAGACACGTCATCCGCTGTGCAACCTCAGCGCGGACATCGGCTACGTCATGTACTCCTCTATGGTTTCCTTTTATATCCCGGCCATTATAATGGTGTTTGTGTATTATAAGATTTACCAAGCTGCTAAATCGAGAGCCCGTAAATCTGTGACTAAAATGCCCAAGTCGACGTGTGGTAAAAACGAACAGAAACACTCTACGGAATCCAGCATAACGGAACACGGTCCGGGGAACGAGGATAACGGCCCGGATGAGATTGTAGAGGAAGTTGCAACCCCGGAAAAGGAGCACGATGGTAACGAGACGTTCACGACTGATGACGAGATGGCTACGCACGTACAGAGTTCAGATACGAATACTACGTCACATGCTTTGCACAGTGATGAAATGGCAAAGCTCATCTCGACAGATTCTGACTCCACGTGTGATATTTCGTTGAGAACTCTCAACAGGGGCGATAACTCCAGCAGACTCGGAACGAGCACTCTTCTGACCAGCGATACCGAGTCATCATCAGAGCAACAGAGAAGCCTGCTAAGTTCAAATGGAAAAGACAAAACGACTAATATTGCCGGCCGCCGTGGGCCCGGTAATGGGCAGGTGCATCAGTTTACTATCATAGAGCCCAAACAGAACGGTACTCCCTCTGTGATCACTCCCACGAGACAGAAGAGGGGAGGGGGTAGGTTTTTAGGGAACATCACACGCCACTTGTTCAATGCCAACAGGGAGAAAAAGTCCCCTAAAAAGGTCGAGGAGAAGAAGCCCCAAATCATTGACTGCTTTTCCGCAGAAAAGCACAAGCGGAAGCTCGCCAAGGCGCGCGAGAGGAGGGCGACAGTTGTGTTAGGACTTGTGATGGCTGCATTTATTTTGTGTTGGTTGCCATTCTTCTGTCTTTACGTAGTGTCTGCCTTTTGTGACGAATGCATCCCGAAAATGGTGTTTACAGTATTCTTCTGGATTGGGTACTGTAACTCTGCCTTAAATCCTATCATCTACACAGTGTTCAACAGAGACTTCAGAAAAGCGTTCGCGAGGATTTTGTTTGGTAGACGCGCCATGCGAGGACGATAAGGTTCACGACTATCGTAACTCTCTTTGATATTTCTTATCTATTTTGTATAACTGAACCACAAATCAGTTTATCATGGAAATTGTGCCGTTTATCACATGCTCTTATGTTCAGTCATATATATAGCCAGTGAATGCATCCAATGCTTGGTACAGAAAACGTTTCTCCATTATTCAAACCTAGTCGGTGAAACGGGTGCTTAAAAAACATTTACTATAAAATCTCAGTTTGCTTTCAAAATTCACGACGTTTCTAACAATGAATTTGAATTTAACTTAATGTCTGTAATTTATTCTCAACATAATCTTTGCTTGATTTTGGATTTATTTCAATTACGTTGACCACCCGTTCTATGGTGAACGTGCACATGACCCCTCGTGCTGACCCCTACGACGGAGACTTGTGATTGGCCAGAATACACACGTGACGTGAGGTTCGAGAAACTGTTTTCTGTACCACACCTATCATTTGTATGTGCGTGTGCATCATCATCCACTATGTTCTAATACTTCTTGCATGGCGCAGCATCGAATGCACTACATACAATAACGTTACACAATACACCACAGTCGTAATACCATTGAACTTAGGCTAAATATGGCGGTTGGATTGCATTAAAACCACTCTGCGGTATATCATTTAAATGTATGAGTAACTAGACCCTATTACTGGTGCAGGCAAAGATGATAAGTACGTATTCAAACCAAGGATACCCTCTGGAATCCGTTAAATAGATAAATAATTGTTTGATACGTATATCACCCTCGAGACTAAGACCCAATGTTGTTTCATACGCTACCACCAGTGGCGTATTTTACACGAGGCGCTGGGCCTGGGTTTTAGAAGACGATGTTATTTATTCCACCTCGAATAAAAACCTACATTCTGCCTTTTGGCCTGCCGATATATCACTGCGTGATGTTTGCTATAAAAGGTAAGCAGCACACATTATCAAAACATACAAATATATTTATTTTTAAACCTCTATAAAAACCCACCTGGCTCTCAATTTAATACATTCATTTTGTGCACCTATTAGCTTGGCGTGCATCATTCACAACGAATGACCATTGATTGATTGTATATAATAAAAAGCCTTTCACCGTTTGGGTTTAATTTTTAATATTTTGAAGGCTGATACAGACCCCTGGAGAACATGGCAAGTCGCGATGCTTACCGTGTTCATCACAATGTATTTACTTCAGTGAATTCATGGAAAGCTTTCTAAGATAATGAGAGTAGATATGCGTGTAGTTTTGAAACATTATTTGAAACTGATTCTTTTTTAACGCTTGGTCCTTACGCTTAAATGGGTGTTGAGAATATATGATGAAATATATGGTATGACTCGACGTTCAGAGTTAGACAATATCATCGAGTGTGAGTATATAAGTATTAGCAAATAGTGGAGTAGACGTTAAAGACGTTATATTGGTGTGAATGGATTCCTTTAACCCTTTAAGGCCCGATGACTGATAGATCAGTTGAAAATGTCAGCCCCCCTTAACCCCAGTGACTGAAATATCAGTTGTAAGTTTCACCCACCCCCCACCTCCCTTAACCCCAGTGACTGATAGATCAGTTGAATGTTTCACCTCCGTTAAGGCCTATAGTGACCACGCTTGTTTCAAAAACATAACCTTTTGTATTTGCATGATACAAATTTGGAGTAACTGCTAGAGTGCTGTCATTTATTCTGTAATACATGTGCAAGTGCTTAAAATGATGCAGAAACACAGTGTGGGGTAATCCTTAGGAAGTCGCCGGGCCTTACGTAGCCAGATCACTCTAATAGGTAAAGGGTTAACGTTTGTAAGGAAGCACCAGCACGCATTCCGCTCTATCCAGGTAAATGTGATCCGTTTAGAAGAGCGGATTACTTGTTCTGTCAACACATTCGGAAAATGAACATGTTAGAATGTTCCATGCATACAAGCGTCGATGGGGCCGATTCTAGACGGTAGGATACTATTGTAAAAAAATGGGATCCATGTCCAACCCCAGCGGTGGATGACACAATGATGGATCTGTTGATGTTTTATTTCCAGCTTCATTCCAACATTATAATTTATAACTGAATCTCACTTTCTGTCACATCTTGGCATATAGTAGGACATCTCTATTCCACTACTGATTCTGAATATCTTTGTTACATGTTAAAAACATCACTTATATACCCATACAACGTTACTATGGATATTAACCAACATTCAAATGTACCTGGTAAGCAAAGCTACTGCAGACTAAAATATTGTCATTGCAAGATTGAAACAATGCATAGCGAATTACAATTGGATACATCGTACTAATTATAATGATAATTCCATTAACATATTTATACAGTGAATTGGATAATTATTAGCTTAACTGAGCTGGGCCAAGCTAAAGTGGCTAATGATGGCTGTCCCGCCAATATTCTATATAACAATACACTTGATTCAGACGGTCTAATTAATAAGACCTCATTAAGAATATTTTAGCAAATATCACACTGTCAAACTATCCTCGAATTCCAGACCATCATGCCTGTCATATCCGTCAAATGTCATTTGGTCTGCGGAGGGGGGTTGGGGGGTTGGG
>JAUTBT010050355.1:0-15959 GCA_032361225.1 Lepetodrilus schrolli | reverse complement strand
ATATATGTAGCTGGGTGTGATAAGCATCTTGCCTAGGTCATGTGATCTAACTTGTATAATCCCTTGCCATTAAAGACACAGGAAGACAACTCGCTATGCCGCTATGGTACCATTTGCCAGCCTGATAAATGTAAGCGATAACCGGAAGGGTAGAAAACATAATTTGTAGTTCTACCCTACCCTGGGGGAGATGAATGAATATAAGATGCTTCTCCTACTGGTCTTGCCCAGTATGGCTGCCACTTTGGCTCAGTCGGTAGAACGTTGGACTCACATTCCAGCAACTCGCGTTCGAATCCATGGTCCTCCTTCCTATTAGACACATTAAATGATGTTGTCCAGTACAGATGTGCCAGTTGTAGCCCTGAGTGGACACAGTCTGTACTCTCTATATCTCACCTTAACAGAGTACTTCCCAGTGAAGCCTACGATGTCTTCAATCCCTGCCATCAAGTGATCAGTTACCTGAACAACAGCAACAAAGTGTGCAACAAAGCGATGGTGTTGTTCTGTGTCGGATAGCCATGTACAAGTTCATGTCATTGATATGTCATACTGATATGCTAGCTATCAACTTGGTACAAAAATGGAATCAGTCATGTTAGATTCTCATTCTGGTATCCTTCCCCATACCCCAAACAGATCTTCCTCAGCAACTTGCAGTTGAAATTTGCAGTTGAAATTGATTGTCATTTAAGCGCTAAAGATCACATTAACCCTCTCTCTGCTGGATAAGTCGCAGACACGTCCCTTTAGGGCATCTGTGGTTGCCTTCAGCATGGAGAGGGTTAACAGCATCATTAGGTCATAAAGCACGTCTACGCTGGCATAACAGCATAATACATTCTCAAACAAGAAAGATATGGCGAATGTTGCTTATGCCGGTAATTATTTTAGTGTTCAAAGTGGTAGATGATACTGTACTTACATGATTACAGAGTTCTATAAACATGCAGAGTTCCTTCTTGGGCGCTAGCTTGATTTGCAGGAAGGCCACCAGAGGCTTTATGCTTATACCCTGCAGTGAGGCAGTTAAGATAATCTTACTCAAAATGTTTAATAATCACTGCGCCAGATCACATATAGTGACATACTGACATACTGAGTTATTTTCTGAGGAAAAACATATTTTCAAAATTTGCATTAATATCCAGGGTCCAATTGCACGATGCTCTTTGTAGCACTACAATAGTTGTAAGTCCACATGTAGAGTCTTCTACAATTGTAATTGGATTGCACGAAGCTCTTGTAGGCTATCTGAATAGGACAGCGCTACAACTATTGTAACGGCAATTGTAGCCTACAAGAGTGTCGTGCAACTGGACCCAGGGCTAATATTCTCATATCACTAATGGTGTACACAGTCAGACCATATAATATAGGTATATGGTCTCCCAATACGTTGTAATTAAACAGAAATCTATTGCAGACTGTTACCTGAACAAATACTGTAAACATGATGACGACCAACGTTGTGGACACAAATATAGACTTGACACCTGGCGAGAGCAGATCTTCCGGCAACAGCATGACCAGGGAGAAACACACCGCACCCCTCAAACCTCCGTATGCCTAGAACATTGCAAAGTCATGTTAGCATTGCTGAATTAAAATAAAATGATTGTAGTTTATTGGATAATGGCAGGGCAATGAGAGGAAAATTCATGTAGGTGGGATTGGACAGATATTTTTTTATTTGTTTGGATTGGTGTTTAAGAGCAGCTGTGAAGATTGTTTTGTTCATGTCACAGCCTGTCAGTTTAAGACAGGAGGAAACCTGAAACACCTGTGGTGCTGAGTGTTGCAGCAAACCTGCAATGATCTGCTGGTACAAAGAAAGCAAGGATAACTGCCTGCAACAGTGTCTCCATCATGATCATGTCAGGAGATAACTTCTGTGAACAATGATGTCAGGAACCTTGGGATTAGACATGAGAGTGACAGGGTGAGAGAGAGAGAGAGAAAGTGCAAGGAAAGAGAGATAGTGTAGGGGAGGGGAGAGATAGACAAAAGAGAGAAAGAGAGAGAGAGAAGGAAGAAGTAAGAGAGTACAAACTTACAATCATGAATTGTTCATCAAAATCAATGTCGCCAACTCTGAACTGGTCGAACTTGTTGATGAGGAATGTTAAAAAGAAGACAACTGAAATAAATATGATCTTAATAGGTAAATCAGGTAAATATCTAGACAGATTTGATTATTATTATCTTAAACATATATAATAACCTTACTGGACTTTAGTATGCTGTAATTTAAAAAAGAACACAAATATGGAGTGTTTGATCCAGGAAACAATGCTGATTGCAGGGTAGCGAAGTGTAAATGGTTAAGTCTTGTTCTCATTAAATATCGCTCCTTTCTAATATATCTATATACCTATTGCTAATAATACTCACTGAGGAATCTGAAGACAAGACATAGCAGCAATGTCCACAGGGTAAATCCTACGTGGAATTTCCAATCATGAGCCCATAAAGCCCACCCCAGAAACAGAAAGATAACAACTTCACTGGTGGTGCTGTTGGAATTGATTTAAAGTTGCAGTAAAATCATGCAAACAAAAACATGAGTACAATTCTTTGTTCTCTTTATATTGCAATCTTTTGTAGAATTTATCATGATGAGATATTGACATCCTTATACCATGATTACAGCACATGTGAAAAATATTATAGAAACCTGAATTAATGGTCGACGCGTCCTGGACTGGAAAATCAGTTAACTCTGTGAATGCAACACTTCTGCATTGCATTTAAAAGTTATTTACGGATTTTTGGAGCAACCTGCACTTGCCATGTAAGACATATAATATCCCTCTTCCAGTTTTATTGCCATACATGTTGAAATACATGTGCCCAAACCTGAGGTTGAACAAAACAAATCTTAATACAAGTCTCAGCACCACGGGAAACAAATACATGACTGAAGGTGGTGGTGGTGGGGTTTACTGCTTTGACAGTCACCTTCCAGCTTAGCTGATTTCTGCAGACTGCTCCCTCCTTGGGACGCATGTGTCTCACAGCATGGAGCTGGAGAGTGTTGCATAACTGAAGATAATACGATTCATTTATCTGGTATGACTATGACAAGAAAGTCACATGACTTCCAACCTTGCCCTAACTCAACTTATCATGGTGACTCGACAGCGCTGTAAATTACGTCACTACAGCAAGAGCATGTGTAGCATTAAATAATTGTTCAACCAAAAGCATGAGGCTCGACTTATCTGGAGTGTGGGTGATCTAGTACAATGTATATTATACTTTTCTTCAAATTTTACATCTATTTTACATTTAAATTGTATGTAATGTAGTACTCGACCAGATGTCATAAGACAGTTACACCCACACTTTCCCCGGAGTATCGGTCAATATCAGTTTTGGTCTCGGAGGCCCCACGACCAAACTAGGGATATTGACTGATACACCTCGGAAAGTGTGGCTATAACTCTTACTGGAGACATAGTTTATATACAACATATGTATTAATAATTATGCCAAAATACACAAAATCCCATAGGTGGTCAGTAATAATCTAGGTGTGAAACAGCACAAGCTATACTCTATTTCCACTTTAAAGATTATTTTACTCATATCATGGATTGCATGTATTCTATGTGCATCCTTTACTTGTACTAAGCCAGATTTCCACCAGCTGTTGTTGCTAGTTCATTATTTATACATACAATAAATGTAATTCACAGTATTATACACCCTCTTGCTATGGGAAATTGGTACAAGATGTTACCTTAAAACTTTAGTGAAGTATTTGACAGTGGTCTTGGACTTGCTGCTGATGTTGTGGAAGGCATACTGGACCTGCACCAGGCCACAGCAGATGATGCTGATGATACCAGAGAAATCAAACAACTCGGCCAGCAAGAAGCCCAGGTACGCCATTATGTAGATGACCAGTGGCTGCACCACTGTAATTGAGAACACTCTGGATAATGCCTCACCACAAACTGAATGAAGTTCACCTTAGAAATGGAAGCATTTCACTTGACAAAGTTCCGGGGACATTTTCTTGAAACTATGGTATATGTAACAACATCGTAGAACATTTGATGATCCTGAACAGCAATTTTTCCTCCACGAAGGCTTTACGATGTCACGATGCACTTTGTAAGACAGTTTCAGGAATAATGGTCCCTGTTCTGATTTGCATATAAAATTTTTACCTTTAACATGTGTGGTAAGCTTTGTGATGAAGGCCGTCATGACACCCGCCCAGGCACCCAGCAGCATGCCTCCCAAACATACCACGAAGAACTTGACAATGCCCAACACTATCTGGAAGTGAACACAAATCTCATTAGTATCATGGGTAAGAAGACAAATGTTTAATTATTTGGCATCTCATCTTAGCAGAGAACATTGGTATTTATATAGGATTTTAAGTGGTTCTTATTGTTTTACCAATATTCAATGTATGTACCAAATTTCAACCAATTGCATAAGCAATTTTAATTCTGAAATGTCTTTTCTATATAATATGTACCAGTATACTAATTAACAGAAATGCTTTAAAATTATTTGGGTAGAGAAATTTGTAAATCAAAACAGAAATTACTGAACCCACAAGTAAGCTTGTGGCTATACTTCAACTGCTGGTTGTTACCTTCTTACTTAACCCCACGCAAACTATTAATCTGGAACTTATATAGACCAATCCTAGTCTGTGTAATTTAATTTGGGTGAGAATAGCCAGGGGATATAATAACTACTGTTTTCTCTCATGTCAACAATACAGTTGTCCTAAAACAAGCTCTCTGATTGGCTCAATCTATGACATTTAAAAAATATTATTCACCTTGACACAGCAGATGAAAATGAACTAAAACAGCCCCAAGGCCTTTTGAAGGATGTAAAGTTGGCAATGACCAACATGTCTCAGAGGGTGGATCAACCTATATTTGTTTTCTTCCTCACCTGATCAGCTCCAATGGATTCCATGGTACTGTATATTTGCATCACATCATACAACACCACAGTCACACCATCTGTAGGTGGCAAACACAACACATTATATAACATGTACAGTACAGTCCACGTCTGTGATCAGATCATACAGCACTAGTCTGGAGGTGGCAAACACAACACATTACATAACATGTACAGTACAGTCCATGTCTGTGATCAGATCATACAGCACTAGTCTGGAGGTGGAAAACACAACATATTTTTAACTGACAGTTAAACAAGCCATAATTGTGTTGATTTGATGAGATGCTATCATTAATACTTCTATTTCTTCTGACTCCTCTGATTAAGGGTATGAACATTGTGCCCAAGTTTGTGGAACTAAATTTCATGCCCCATTTGGTCTTTGTTTCCCTTTTTTATGACTAGATGAATGAAAATTGCAAGTGTCAACCAGGGTCTGAATTGATGTATTTCACGATTCCTACATTTTATATTATTTATGTTTATATAGTTTTCTTATTAAATTATATTAGTTATACAATATTACTTGCCCACAACTGCAAACATGTCAAATTAGATGTGAACAGTGTAGGGTAACATGTATAATATTGTAATGGATGACTAGTTACAGGCATACAATCATAAATTAAGTTGTCGTTTTGGACCGAATTGGAGTTAAAAATGCAAAGTACATGCACTTAGCATACATTTAATTGTTTTTATACCTCCAAATATCTTTTCACCGCTGTAGGATATGTGGCAGGGTATCTGTTTTAACCCAAACATGCACTCACCCAAACATCATTACATAAAAATATAATACTGTAAATCATGAAATGTTAGCGTCATACATATTTAGCATCCGGTGGATTATCGACCTATTAGCTTGTCGATATTTAGAAAATAATTTTAGCGATTTATTCATATATTAGTATAAGTTTATCTTAAATTGTCAATGTGTAACACTGTTGGTAATTAGTAGTATCAACAATAAACAATTGCATGTGTATGTACAGGAAATACTCACAAAACGTACACGGCACGAAGACAGGAAGTTCTAAGACCACTAGATCAGTCCATTATATTGCATAGGTAAATATAACTCTAAACATCACATCGAAACAACAGTTTATTTTGGTTGCTAAATAGGATGAGCTATTGGTAATCCAATTACTGTAGTTTGTTTTTACAAACATACCCCAGGTAACAATATTAGTGTGTACTCACGAAGCACGAGTAAAGTACAGCAAAGCGCGCAATCACATTGATCGGAAGCCCAAGAGAAATTCATTGTTTAGTTAGGGGTGTTAGGGTCGTAGGCTGGAATAATTTTTGAAAAATATTAGCAAATTAAAATGTTAACGTCTAAGAGCAACTTGTTAAAGTCGTTAAAAGTTTTATGCTCGCTAACATTTTATGATTTACAGTAAATATTTATAAAATGACTTTAATTCAATATCAATTCAACGGACATGTCTGGTGACATTCACCAGAAGTACTCTCACCTATTCCAGATGAACCCAGAAAAAGGAAGACAAGAGGGTGGTCTTCATCGTACCATCCGTTCTCCTTCCGTCGAATTGCTGGAACAGATCCAGCTTTTAGTTCTATTTACTTAGTACACATTCTGATTTACAAAGAAGAATATAGAATAAGAAGGCACATTCTGAATCTGTTACTTTCGCTTCAATATTAAATAAGCACAAACGAAAAGTCAGAAATTTCGTCGATGTACCTGAGCAAGCAAATGTTTGCCAAGTAACACAGGGAATAATGTTTGACCATGCTTCACAGGGAATAATGTTTGACCATGCTTCCTCACTCTACCTGCTGCGACCGTGTTGATGGCTGCCTCCTGACCAATAATCTGTTCTTTCAGTCGTAGTTCTAGTGGAAACTTCCTGCGTTCTTCTGCTTCCTTCTCTGCTTTCATCTTCTGAAACTGTAATCAGAACCAACTGTAAACGTATGACACAAATGAAAACATTTTCTATGACTGAATATCTGTCCCACATGTGAAGTTAGGATTGAAGCTAATAATACATAATTTTAAGACTGATAGAATCACACCATTCAGTGGTTAAATCAACATTTTGTAGCACGAGCCCAATCCACAAAGCAATCTTTACAATTGATTGTAAACCTATCGTAATATGACATTGGTGGTCACCATACTAATCTTATGATAGGTTTACAATTGATCGTAGGTCTGTGGATCGGGCCCCTGCATTTCACAGAACGGTCGTACTGTAGTCCGAGCATAAATCAGGACATGCACGATGCTTTTACTGCAGCAGGAAGTGAAAGATACCTAGATTAATGCCCGGACTACTAAGGCTAAAAGAACTAGTCAAGTAGTCGATGACTAGTTGAGATCGCCGATAGTTGACTGCAACTAGAGGTATATTACTAGTTGGGCTGTTAAAAAATGTCTGTGTACCATGTAATCAGCAGTTGATAGATTGATTTAAAATAAATTTAGCGTATTCCTGCAGTAATTAACAACCCATTTAAAAACAGCACTAGCAGATCATAGATACATACTCATAAGTAAAGTTTACAATCTGTTTAATGTGTGAGCCTAGTGCATGCGTGGTATACCACAATATATAGCATGACGCACACTTTCAGCAGTGCTGGGTAGTATTGATAAGATGTTTGCTGAACTTTCAACTCAATTAGATGTTAAATCACATAATATTCAGCTCAATACAGGTTAAATGTCAAAATTCAGCGTGCGGTATTCTGTCGTATTGAAGCAGTGACACAGGATAAGTTAGTGCATAGGAATTTCCTCAACGATGTACTTTCACTTTCATCGTGTCTTCGTGAGCATTTTTACTAAGGCCACTGATTATTTTCTAATGTCATGTAGATATACGTCATGTAAAAGAAAATTGAAATTTGGGTGGGGGTACCATAATTATAATCAACGAAGATGACTAGTCGACTACTACTTGACTATCTTAAACGACTACTCGACTAGTAAAATCTGGTAGTTGTTTTAGCCATATGTACTACCCGTATGACCCTTTTGTAAAACACAGGCCTGATCCTGACAATCATAACACATTGTACAAGCCTATGAAATCCTAAATTTGGGGATACCTTAAGGCACTGGGAATTTTAGTTTGGTTCAAGGATTAGACCCAATTTTAAACTTCTGTCGTACCTTCTTTTGATATTCTATAAGCAACATCTTCATCTCGGGTCTTCGAACGTAATCAATAGGGTGGTGACCGACTGCATTCTCACTCATAGGGTCAGATCCTGCAATATTTCCAGGCAAATAATTGTACCATGGTTGCTTTACTATGGCTATACCACAACAAATTTAGCTTAAATTTGGCCTTATCATGACTTGCCAATGGGCACCAATATTGTGTGAATGTGTCTCATATCCATGACCCGACCGATAAGGTTAGCTTGACATAAATCCTTGACGTAAAGATATTTATTATTAGTCTTTAAATCTTTAAAGAGAAAACTAAAACTTTCAATACAAAGACCAAAAATACAAAAGTCTGGAAAGAGTTATCTCCCATGGTTCAAAAGTAACATGGATTAGGATAGGATAGGATGTCAGTAATCACACTTTCTTTACATGTGCAGTATATTCTGTGTGTACTACCTCCTTTGAGTAAGAGTTTAACCACTTCCATGTCATCACCCAGCACAGCGTAGTGTAATGGAGTGCTGCCCTTGAAGTTGGCTCGGCTGTTGAGACGGTCAGAAAAATCATCCTCTCTGGTCAAATGGACTGAAACACAGAACAATCTTTGAACAGGTATAAGACACAAGGGGTTAATGTGTCAATATCTCAAATTAACTAAATCAAAGGTTAACGTGTAAAATTCTGCCCATTGGGCCCTATTATTTATTCTAAAGTAACCACTAACATAAAAGGATAGGTTGCATTATCTATATACAACATATGATTGCTATGGGCTCTCCTCCCCACAAAAGCATATGAGTGTGTGATCACCATGGTTACTGAAATACTACTTTAAGATTTAAGAAGAGGAATAATTTATGAAAATTAATTATTTACAAACAGGAATGCTTTACTAAGGAGAATTAATAATTTACCATGAAGTGAGTTTAGTTGTTTATCTCTAGCAACTAGCCCCACATTGCTGAATTCATCGCAGAGGTTAGGGTCCGCTCCAGCCTCCAGAAGCAGTCTCACGGTTCTGAAAGCATAGAAACAATATGCATTTCTCATGATGATAGGTGATGATGGAAAGAACAGTGTACTCTGTAAAATGCAATATTAAAGGAGCACAGCCACATAATTTTATGATAATTTTGTACAATAACTGCAGATCAGCTTGCAATCAATGACCATAAACTAATTTATCTTATAGCATGTCTACAATGAACTGGCTTAGCCGATTCTGGCTGATCTTTCAGTTGAAGGCAACCGATGCCCAAAAGAGCAGTGCCTAATCCAGCAGGGAGAGGGTTAACCCATACCTGAAATGTACTTATGGACAATTCTTCGAGCTGAAACGAATAGCAAAAATGCTACCCGGTATTTGATTATTTGTTTGTAAGTATTCTATTTGTATTCAAATAATCATTTGACATCTTATTATAAAATAATGTGCTACAAAGCGACATTTCCAGTCATATTGTCACCCTATCAATAAAAGAATTTGTCACATCTCAAATGTATGGTTAGTCTTTTCCGACTAAATATTGAGCAGTAACATCAAAATAAGAAGGTCTCAAATGTATTATGGAAAATCGTGCAATCTACAACTCTTGACTCTGGCCATAGATAAATCTCTGCTCTGGCTATGTACACATTGATAAAACATTTGTTACACATCAAATCTGTCCTGATTGATTTCTCAATAGAGAGACATTGATGCAAATGTGTTCAAATATTCGAATGCTATTTTATTACCGTATTTTCTCTATTAGTTCGAACAGGAGAATATAATTAAATTTGTAGCCGTTCGATTTATTAGAAAAATACGAAAATTGAAAATGATCAGTGTCTGTATTGTTTGATGTTTCCATAGGCATGAAGTAGTTAACTGGTGGGTTGTTTTGCTGATTACTTCTGGCATCCGATTTTAGTGATAATCCAGTGATATGATATTAGGTGAGATGACTTCACAAAACGCAAGAAAATAGTGTTATTTTAGAACAAAACCTAAGAAAATAGTATTATTTTAGAACCTAGCCCTATGATTTTAGGTGAGATGACTTTACAAAACGTAAGACAATAGTGTTATTTTAGAACAAAATAAGTTCATATTATGATTTTGAATGACCGTGAAGAGTTATATATGTACTATCTCAAGGATTTAAAACAAAAACAAAACTTTAAGAAAAACAATGATTGTTTGAATAATTTGAAAATAATATAGAATTTATTTATTATTTCACTTATATCACGACTTGTCAATTTAGGGCAGGAGGAAACCCACAACATCCGTAGCACTGAATGTTGCAGTAAACCTGCGAGCATCGGCTGGTATTGATAAGACCAAGTATGATAACTGCATTGCCACTCTACAGACATCGCATCCTATCAATATCGCGTCAGAAAGGCAACTTTTGCTAACATTGATGCCGGGCCCCCGGGGCGGGATTTGAACCTGGAACCTTTGGCTCCAAAGACCAACATTCTACCACCCGCCCCCGTGTCTAGCTTTAAGACAGATTAAAGTGGCTGTAATGCTTTACCCATGGCCAGTGGTGCATGTAAGGAGGCAACAAGCCCAGACTTCAAAGGAAGCGTTCTGAATAATCATCAGTGTTTTGGTTATTGAATAGTAGTATCCATGCTAGCATCAATGAAAGATTGATAATTGATATCATGTGTTTATGTCCAATGTGTAAGCACAGCTACTTCAAAAAACTATTTAAAGTCTAATAATCACAATACAAGACAAGATATAGTCAGGAAAATATAAAACATTTATAACAATCTGTCAGTGGTTAACATGATCATTAAAGTAGACGGACCGATAAGCAATTGTGTTCATTGTAAACTTGCAATTGTGGTTACAAAGCCATTTAGCTACAACACGAATAGCTATTTTTGATGAGAATACTCATTCAATCCTAACTTGTTGAATGCTATTTTTTGGCTCTTCCTCTCATTGTTAACCAAGCATTTCCTTCAATCGAATGAATTCTCGGTCTTTCATAGTTAAACCCAGCAATTTTCAAGTCCATTTTAGGCAACTTTTTTGTAATGATGCCTGTCAATGCTGTAATTTGGTTCTCTCTGATGGTGAACCTCTGTTTTGTTTGCAGGACCATTGGTTTCCTGATAAGCAAATTGCAAGTAGAAGTGTCACCTCCCATTACAAAGTTTTTTCCTTCAGTAAGTTTAACAAGGACAGAACAGTTCCATGTGTTGCAGTACATCATTTGGATGTAATTATCAGTTAGGGGTTTAATTCTGCCACCTTCACTTTTAGTTAGCACATACACTTGTGCTTCAAATGAATCCCATTGTTCGAGGGAATTGGGTTGGCAAATAAACATTCCTCTTCGGACAAATTCTGGTTTCACGCCTCTCATTAGAATGCCTACATTTTCCCCTGCAGTGCATCGTGGGACAGACTTCCTGAATACTTGCAAATCTGAGGCAGCTGTTTTAACATCATTTCCAAATCCTAACAGAACAATGTCTTCCCCTTTCTTGACAACACCCCGCTGGACAGTTCCAATGGCAACAGTTCCTCTCCCTGGCACTGTAATGATTCCTTCTATAGGCATCAGGAAAGGCCCAGATGTGTCTCTCTTTGGCGTAGGTACAAACTGATCTATACTTTTCAACAACTTTAGAATGGATTCACGACCAGCACAATTGTCCGACCCGTCTAAAGCTTTCAGAGCAGAACCAGCAACAATTGGAGTCGTGTCTCCATTGTAACCATACTCAGTCAGCAGATCTCGTATTTCCAGTTCGACAAGTTCGGTAAGTTCTTCGTCAACCAAATCTGTTTTGTTTATGTACACCACTATGTGCTCAATTCCAATTTGGCGTGCGAGTAACAAATGTTCTCTAGTTTGCGGCATAGTTCCATCAGTGGCGGCAACTACTAAAATGGCTGCATCCATTTGAGAAGCTCCTGTGATCATGTTTTTGACATAATCCAAATGTCCCGGACAGTCGGTGTGTGCATAGTGACGCGCATCAGTCTCAAACTCTACGTGTGTTGAATTTATTGTTATACCTCGGAGTTTCTCTTGTGGAGCTCTGTCAATTTCATCGTAATTTACACGTTTTGTTTTACTATCTGGGAGTTCGGAGAGAACTTTCGTAATGGCAGCTGTCAAAGTTGTTTTCCCATGATCAACATGACCAATCGTTCCAACATTACAATGCGGTTTTTCTGTTGCACTAGTGAGTGATGGAGTTACACAGAAATATCGCAAAAGGGTATAATTAATTTTCTGGAAATCGTTGATTGTTTGAATAGTTGTAGGCAGTAGATGTCTTTTGGAGAGTGTCCTCAACAACTTGCACATGTGCGCGGCCATGTTTATTCCAAATGACCTTGACCCGGCGTAAGAATATGTGTAGGTCTTCGGTAAACAGCAGCTTGCGAATATATTTTAAGTTCTGATGGATTAACAATGTATAATAATGAAAACATTATTAAAATTCGAACATAACAGAACTTGTCATGCAGAAATAGAGATGGTACATTTTTCAGCGATCTATATTATATCCGCGTCGTAATATCCTGAATGATGTTGTAGGGCGTACTTCCACTTTTGCACAACTTTTTGTTTTAATTAGTTTGTATTGGCCAGTGTTGTGCAATAGCCAGCTGATTACGATTTGGTGTATATAACTGGACCGCATTAGTGTTAGTCTTCTAATTGCAGGTATATTAAGTTATTTCCAACTACTTGTCAACCACTGCTGGTTAAATACGTTGTGTTGACTAAATTTTGATTGAGAATATTATTTCCAGTCCATCTTATTTAGGTTTGTGTCGAATATACAAGGGAGAACTGTATCAACAACAAGCAAACGGGCCTTCTGATAACTGGGTTATGTCAGGTAAACCTGAACAATTGTGCCGATTTTATTCCAGAGGAAAATTATGCAGATACGGGGATGCTTGTCAATATCAACATACAGTAAGAGATTTATCAGCTGTTCACGGTAACACGTCTAATTTATCTGGTAGTTACTCTTGTGCAGATATACAATCAAACGGTAATAATCTTGACATCAGTATTTCTGAGGAAAAGCATGAGAACATAATTCTTCAAGAACAAGAAACACAGTTGCCAGCCCCAGCACCAGATACTTTTTCAGGAAAGAGTAAACAGAAAACATGCAGCTATTTTGCTAAGCAAGGCTGGTGTGCTTTTGGAAAGCGTTGTCGTTTTCTTCACTATAAGATAGAGAAAGAAGTTTCAGTTGAGGTAAATTCTCAAGACAAGGCTGAAGAAAAATCAGTGGACCGTTCTACTGATGAATCCCTGTGTCAAGATGATGTGAAGAATACACAAGATCATGAAGATAATGATAATGCCAGAAATAAAGAAGAAAGGCAGGTTTGTAATTGGTTTGAACGGACAGGACACTGTCGTTATGGAGCGAAGTGTCACTTTCTGCATGTCAAGAAACCGCAGAAGTATACTGCTCACCAGAGTAACCAGAGAAAAAAGACAGAAGCTAAAAATGTCTCAGCACAAGATCCACGAAAAGGAAGCGAGAATACAACAAAGGTACAGGACAAGAAAGTTTGTTACCACTTTCAAAGGGGATACTGTAAATCTGGACAAAGATGTCATTTTTTGCATCCCGTGGACATGATGGATGATTTGACAGATTGTCATGATAATTTTTCCAAATCTATTGTACCTGATGGTAAAGATGCATCTATAGGTGCGACTAAGCAACCTACCGGTCGTGGGGTCAAAAACAAAACAGAACAACACCAACCTAAGAAGCTACAAATAAATAGACCTCCATTCAGGGCAGTCATTCAGAAGATCAGCATCGACCGGAATAGCTCTACAAATGAGGATCTGGACAAACTGCGAAAGACAGAAATTGTACAGCTGCAAAAACGATTTCCTCGAAGCCACTGCACTGTGATAAAGGATGGAGAAGATGGTTTTGAATGCAGAGTCCTGTTTACTCCCAGTGATCCTGATTGGGTAAGATTGTGTTACACTACAGTTACCATGATTACTATTAGGCCATGTTTATGGCAGGGTAGTGTACAGGAGAAAATAATTAAATTTGTAGCTGATTGTATTATTAGAAAAATAAGAAAATTGAAAATGATCTGTCTGCCTATAATTAGGAACAACCAAATTAATGTATAGTTGTAATGAAATGTTAAACGAATGAAGGACTTTTAAGAAGAAAGAAAAAAAGGAAAATAATTTTGTTTTTAAATATAAAAAGAAACGATTTTTTTTGCAAAATTAAAAAAATACCATTTGATAAAAATTGTAGTTTTCATATTTTTAGGGTCAGAAAAGGAATATTTTTGGCGATTAATTTCAAACTATAAGAGGGTTCTAATTATTATGTTGTGTTCACACTGACACTGGTTTGAAACAGGTCTTCGTGGAACGGTCTACGGAAACAGGCTTTGTTAATACAGATTAAAAGTTGCCAGTTCACACGGCATATATTTCAATGACGTAAAAGTGCCCTGCCTCTTGTAACGTCATCGTTTTTGTTAAGCCGGCTTCAGGTCGCTTTAGACACAGGCTTCTTTAAACTGGTTTGACACCAGTTTAAAGTGACATCTGTGTGAACCGTTTATTCGATTTAAGGCATTAAGATGGTTTGAAGATGGTTTAGACAAGCCCTCATGTGAAAACAGTATTAGGGTAATTACGGTAAATAAATAGAAAATTGTGATAAATATGAAAATCATGGCCACCTTCTCTGTGCTAGAGCATATGCGACCATCATGTGCAACTATCATGTACGAACAACTTACTTTAAATGCAAATGTCAACAATGATGATGAGAATTTCCATGTCTTATTTGCAGCCATTTGATGTGAAGAAGTTTTATCTACTGTTTACAATCCCTCCAGCCTACCCACAGCAGGTCAGTATAAAAGTGTTATTAATCTATTAAAAAATATCGTTTCATCATTGTAGATAACACATATATCAATTATTATCTGTCACATGTATTACCAGATGATTACCATTCTCCGTCATGTCCAATTTCTGAATCCAAATAAAATGTATTTTATTTAATATAAATTATATACACCCAGTATAATGATTATTTCTAGAATTAATTATTCAGTTTCCTGATCAGCAAATGAAGATGCTGTGATTTGGTGTAATCAAGTGAATGTGTTGAATAATATCAGATCATCATCATTAACATTATTATACAGTATATTCACATTAAATGTTTGTGGTATACAGTAAGTATGTGTATTATTATTGTTTTTTTCAGATGCTGACTGTAACATTGCCACTTGATCAAGATCTACCAGAGACCGTGAGAAGGTTGGTGCTTTATAACCATGATAACGAATAACAGCATTGTGGTTTACCAGGTTATGTCCAACATGTTCTCAAGGATAAACCCGTAGAATTAGTATTTAGCGTTTACAAATAATTACAACTTGCTGCTACATAGTGGCAGTAGTACTAGTAGTATTTATTACTGAAGAGCTGATAAGTAAGTGTGTCGATTGCATTAAAATTGTTTTTGTTTTCATATTCCGGATTTTACTTGAAGTTGTAGTATCCACGGATTTTACTTGAAACGGAAGTGACATCATAACGTTACATGTGCAATTTCAATATATTTGCTGACACTTCCAAATCCAATTGACCATGGTTAAATGACCCCACAGTTTAGAGTATTTTTAGAAGGTTTGTCATCTAATTTAACGGGGCCGGCTCCGTGGCGTAATGGTTAGAGCGTCGGCTCGGAGTGTGGAAGGTCGCGGGTTCGATCCCTGGTCGCGTCATACTGAAAGACGTTAAAAGATGGTACTTGTTGTTCCCCTGCTTGGCGCTCAGCATTAAAGGGGTAAAGCAAGGACTGGTCG
>JAUTBT010050344.1:0-15963 GCA_032361225.1 Lepetodrilus schrolli | reverse complement strand
GTGTGTGTGTGTGTGTGTGTGTGTGTGTGTGTGTGTGTGTGTGTGTGTGTGTGTGTGTGTGTGTGTGTGTGTGTCTTAGTGAGCATGTGTGAGTGCACACGAACCAGTGGGTGAGGGAGCAGTAGTCACAAATGTCAAATATCTGTCAAGATCTGCCAAACATGCATAACTGCTTGTATTGTATTGAAGAACCATCTGCAAGATCTGCTCTAAATTATAAATTGCAGGATCTCTGTGATTCTGCACTCATGCCTATATTTATAATGTCTGCCATACAAGGTATACCTTACTCAGTGTACTTGAGTGTGATTTTACTGTACATATGATGTGACTATGCTGTAAAGTTGAGTGTGATATTGGATCTTGGATGGCACAAGTTAACAACTGATTTCACTATAGATATCACAAATTAATATGCCACCTGTGGCTGTATTTACCGAGCGCTATGAAACCCCACATAATACACCGACCCTGGGGCTTCAAAGACCAGCTTGTGGGCCAAGTGTTTACATGTATTAATATAGCAATCCAGTCAGTAATCAAATCAGCAATCAAGTCAGTAATCAAGTCAGCAGTCAACTCGGCAAGCAAGTATGCAGTAAGATTTAGCTGAAAGAACTTTCATATTACATCCTGGTAGAAAGAATAGTCAGTTAATGTTCAAGACAAAAATATCCATTTAGAAAATGCCATACCTATACTCGACAGGAATTAATTAACTACCATGAATATAGTGGATTCCTTTCAGTGGATGTCAAATATATAACTACAATAAGTCACAGGTGAATTTGTTGGGAAAGAAAAGTGTAGCTCACTTAATTGAACAACAAAATAGCATGCTGGGTAAATGATTTCCTTAGCAATTCAAGCCTTTGTAGCACTATATATATATATATGTACATATTGACATTAACCAATGAATACAGTACTATTCCATGTGGAATTGTGGAGTGGTTTGTGCATCAGACTAGAAACCTGAGAGTTTGGATTTTGAATTCCACACATTACAAATATGTTCTTCTTGGTATGAAACAGTATCAAATGCATGGCTACAGAGGTCCCATACATCATCACCAACTTCTGGAGTTCACCATGTTTACATATATACATGTATATTTTTTTTAAATTGGGGTTTAGAGCAACTTTCAAGATTCTTTCACTTATATCACGGCTTGTCAGTTTAGGGCAGGAAGAAACCCACAACATCCATGGCGCTGAATGTTGCAGTAAACCTGCGAACACTGGCTGGTACTGACGGATCAAGGATGATAACTACATTGCCACTCTACTGACAGTGCACAGTTAAACTCACCGAGGCATTGTCCACGATAGAGCTCCAGTGTGGTTCAATGGTAAAGATTTGATCGTTGATTGGCTCCTTTCCAATACCAAGCAGTGGGGGCACCGGGGGGAGGCCATGTAGACTGTAGTTGCTCAGAATGTCATTCAGTTGATCTAGCTTCTCCCGTTCCTGAAACAAAATTTTAAAAATCAATGATATTATTAAATCTTGCTTGATCTCTTCAACCATCTTTGAGCTATTTGATATGTTTCTTCAGATTTCTTTTAGATTTAGGTAAATTTAAATAAATAAATAAACATGAATAATAGTATTATCTCTTCATCTAATCAATGTAAATTCAGATGGTTTGTTGGTTGAATTGGGGTTTAAATATACTTTCAAGATTATTTCACACGTATCATGGCTGGCAGGTTTTGTTAATCAATACCGGTAAGTACTATTAGGAACATCGCCAGTGGAAGCCACCATCATAATCATACAATGGAGATTTCATGGTCCAAACTCTTTATGAAATATTTTGACCATGATTCAATGTCTACCAATATTTACAATTTATGAGCGTAAATGCAATGGATGTGATAATGCATCAACTGCTCTTTATGACATCATAAAACATGAAATATTTCTTCCAGGTTATGAGTGGATGAACTTTATTAACACATTTATGTTAGAAATACATTACATCTCAATCCATTTGCCATTCATCTTAGAATGCAATGATCTTTCAATGATATGTCTCTACTCGTCAACATACAATATCAAACTTGTGTTCCCCTGACTTCTGTGTCATGTAACACTAATGCTTGTTTTACATAAATGTCAAATAATATTTAACTCCATAAATCAAGTAACTGTGAAACCGATTGTTTATAGAATCTATAAATATAATTCTATGCCCTATATCCAGGCTAGTGTTGAGTGATGTGACAAAATCATACTATAAATCAATTAAAATGAAAAAAATCCCATTTCAAGCGAACCATATGTCCACACGAAAGAGCAATGGTCATGTTTCAGATATGTTTAAAACTGGCATTGGCAGATTAAAATACAATTTATCACTGACAAAGTGAAGCTGATAAGAGTTGCCAGGCTATTAAATATATGCACCACACCCTTCCTGGCAAACACTGATCAGATGTTAACATGAAGACAAATAACAAGACAATATGAGACAGGAAGTTGTGAGAATGAATTTACTCAGATTTCCTCTGTGCATTTCTTCGGTGTTGATGGAAGCCTCTGCAATACTAGGGGTTACAGTAAGACTAATTCACTCTGGCTGATGCAGATAATAGAGTGATAACTGTAGATAACAGTGTACACTATAGAGATAACAAACAATGATAATTGTACTATATGTTGATGGGAATAATGATAATGCATTGTACATAACAGTGATAACTCTACACTAACTGTATACACTGCATACCCTACCCTAATTATCATAATAATTTGAACAGGAGAAAATAATTAAATTTGCAACTGTTCGAATTATTAGAAAAATGCAAAAATTATTGGTATAATTAGGGACAACCAAATTAAAGTACAAAATATTATTGTTAATGAAATGGTAAATAAATGAAGGATTAAAAAAAATATATATTTTGAAAATATTATTATTTAACAAATTATTGTGTTCTACTAGAATCTAGTTAGAAAATTATGATTTAATTTTTTTTTCATGTTCATATTTTTATGGTCATAATAAATATTTTTGGCAATTAATAAAGGTGTTTGAACTATTAGAGGGTTTAAATTATTAGGGCAATAAGTAGATGACAAAGCATACCTAACTGTACAACAGAAAGTGAAAACTGTACCTTGTCTACCGCACACACTATTCTTACTCTTAGTTATGTGTACATTGGATTACTTCCACCACAGAAGACACAGGACTCCTTAGTGAGATTCAACCTCAGAAACCTGTTTGTAACTTTCCACTTAATTACCACTGTGCAGTTCCAGTAACAACATTAACATGACTCTGAACAAACAGATTTTTTTTTTACAGGTTTAATATGAATGTAACTATAAATGGACTGTTAAAAAATAGTTTGCTTCGTCTTGTTATTATAGAGTTATTAGTCACCAAGGTAGGTCTGTGAAAGGTTGCCTGGACTTTTCTTAGAGAGATAAACCTATAAGGATTGCAAGTTAATACATTTGTATATCATTCCCTGCCTTGGCTTCTACAGCAATATCTCTGTTACCAGGATTTAATGAACTGTTATGACAAACAAAACCGATGTAGGAAATTACAATGGGTAGTCTGTGTCGCACCTTGTTCTCACCCAAATATACTATTCAAAATATCACCCAAGAGCAGACAATCCAGTCTAGAATTTATGTGGCTCCTTTCATATAAATATAATACCAATAAATATAAATGCAATTTAAACTATCTACTTTCACCCTCTGAGACTATGGATAGTCTACTACAATGGGTTGAAATCACTTTCACTAAAACAGATATTCCAAACATCTGACATAGATACAACTCTCCTGTAGACTAAAGTCCATTGAGAAACATGGTTAATATCAATATCAGTAGTATAGCCAGCTTGGAAAGATATAATGAAAATACATTTTTATTACAATCTGAAAGCTAGAGATTACTAGCTACTCAAATGCTACAAGTGTGGAGATAGCAGTGTGGGCATCAAGCAGGCAAGGTAGAACATTGAATCTTCATAAAACTGAGAACCTATCTATAGTGACATAGCATGAATTGAGTTGAATTGAATTAAGTAATTATATTCCATACAAATCTACAAGAATCCTTTCAGGTTTCTCTGGAAAAGGGACTATGCAAGCAAGTGAAAGTACAATGTCAAAGCACCGAAGCAATATGACAACTCGAACACTTGTACACATACCTAAACAAATCTGAAATCACTTTTCCCACATTGACAGATGCCATGGAAGACCACCTATGTGTTAGTGACCACTGATCTATTGTTCATCAATAGCCAGCATGGCCATAAACTGGTAATGTGCATTGTTCTCATGCTACGTGAAATATCAGGCTCTGTTGGTGATCAGCTGTCACTCAGACCTACGTTACCTGGCCACGGTACACCGACCAGCATGCCACCATGTGTGACACCTTGTACAACAAGTCTCACACTTTCTAGAGTGCTTCACTGACCTGGTTGTGGTGGGAGGAAAACCTGTAGTAGCTAGTGTTATGATAAGACCTGAATAGGAATGGTGGGCGAGGGCGAGAGTAATGTATTGCTTAATGTTACAACGCGGATCTTTCTCCATACCCACTGATGCCGCAGATGTATTAGTGGTAGTAAGTGTGTACATGTACTAGGAAGACATACAGATTATATTGATTACATTGGAACAATTTTTCAAGTAAATGACCCATAAAATGTAACAGTATTATGTGTAATTTGTGATGTGATTGTACTTGCGGGTCATTTTGACTCCCTACTTTGTGATCTGGGATCCTGCCCTGACTCGGTATTGAAAACAGTTTTGCACAGAGAAGATTTCCATATCAATGGAATACTGATAAATATGTTAGAACGAACCTCATGCACATAGCTATAACAGAACATGTTCAATACATACTATTTGGATTTGATGAAAATATACTTTATATAAGTCTATTTAGAAATAATGCATAGTCAATTGGGCATGTCTGTAATAACAAAGTTATCAACCTTGAAACATGCATATGCTTCAAAAATTGCATCTGCCACTTTCAATTTATGCACAACAAGATACTGACAAATATCTAGCTTTCGACACATGTTGCCATAGTGAGGCGACACCTTCACAAAATATCTGTCCTCATGTAAAAATATCCTGGAGACGCCATTGTCACTGATTGAACACAAGTACAGTACAGTCACAACACAACCTGTACACAATCCTGACTTCGCGTCCATTCAAGAAAACAGAATCAGTGTTATATATCACAGTGGCCCTATAGCTATCAATTCCAGTACATTGCATTAGTAATAGGTTGGGAATATTTTATTTATCGCCATACAATACAAACAAAGTATCAGAAAAAAATGTTAATAACACCCTGTTTGTGAAATGCCATTGTGCAAGTACGGCTGAAAGTAAATCCCTTTTCTCAGGATAATTAAAAAACCTAGCTTGTCCATATTAGTTAGAGTACATATAAAATCAATATTCAACTGATGGCAGCATCTCATGTCACTTTTCATCACTGTATTTCATTTATTATTTATTGATATACTATTTTATGCCTTGTTGAAATAATAACAATCAGGGTGTTCATTTTAAGATGCGTACTTGTACATAGTCTAGACAGCTACTCAATAATAGCAAATACATTCAAAAGGAATATTAGAACATTGACCTGACCTTGAATGAACACCATGTATTAGCTTCTTAACTGGAAAGATAATTGCTGACATAGCATAATGTGTCACATTGTGATGTCATACTAGTTCCTTCTGCTAAAATAGTTTGAATTTCTAATATTTAATTTGCATGTAACATTAGCCAAACAATTGTTGTCTACTGTGGTGCCATGAAAGATGACTCAGTTGTCATTTAAATTTACCTAAATGAGGGAGGTCTCATCCAACTTCCTTTCACGAGACTTTGACCTACTGCCTAAGGAAGGTTACGATTGTATGTAAAACACATTTAATGTAACATTTAACGCACTGTATTCCAATCTAAGTGATACTATTAATCTGTGAAAGTATTGTTGAAAATTTACCGATCGAATGTCACACTATAACTATAATGAATCATGAATACCAAAATTTTACAACATAATTGGGGTTTAGATCCACTTTCAACATGTTATCACTCATATCATGGCTTGTCAGTTTATGGCAGGAGGAAACCTACAATATCCATAGCTCTGAATGTTGCAGTAAATCTGCAAGCACTGGCTGGTACAGACAGACCAAGGATGATAACTGAATTGCCACAGTTCAGACAGCACATCCTATCAATCATGTCAGAAAGGTAAAGAACATTGATACCAGGCTCCTGGGATGGCATTTTAACCAGGAGATTTTTGCTCCAAAGTCCAAACATTCTACCATTGTGCTACCACCTGCCCCGTGTAATGAAGAAGAATAAGAACTATTGTGACACTATCTGTATGCTGCTATCATTTCCCTACATCTTATCTGCAGCTTGCATATCATAACCCAATCAGAACCTCATCTACTCCCTGCAGGTTTCCTACCTATCTTCTGAGTGAGAGAAGATACCTGTTAATTATTGAGGGGGGCACCCTTAGGGTTGTATACTATTTGTGATAAGCCTCATTAAAGGGTTACTTAATATGACCAGAGAATTATCTAGAATTATTGTTATTGAACTTGATGTTTATTATGCACAAGGGTTTGACCTCAATGTGTATTGAAAATATAAAACATGCATGTCTAATTAACCTTCTCCAGATGGAAAAAGACTTGTTGTAGGTGTATATCATATACACTACCAGGAACATTGTCTATATCGCTGGGAGCTTTTTGTATTAGGTGTTCTGATATCAACTACCATTTTTCTGGGGAATGAAAATATTTTCAAGTAAAATTCAAGAACATAATGTTTTCTATTGTCTATTAAATCTTATACTTTATCACCTGTGTCCACATGTTGGCAACATGACAAAGGATAACCTCAAAAGTTGACAGGGTGTAAAGTTTGCACGGTTCATGACATTGAACTCAGTGTAATGTCACCTTCACATGACCAGCTATCACTTTCTTCTTTCTAACCTTTAAATGTTACATATAGTTATAAAAATACAACTAACATTGAAAACTATAAATTATCAATACATGTACAAAATTGTACAATGTCCATTCAATTGTGATATGTAATCGTTAAAGCAGTTTTAAACCTCCAAACCAGAATTAATTCCAGTTTGAGAAAAATAATCTGCAGTTGACAAACTCAACAAAACAGTCCACTAACTGTTGTTATATTAGCTCAGGACACCATTCAGTATTTAGTTTTAGATTATTAACACTAATAAATAATAAGACTGTTATGTAAATAATACAGTCTCGCCCAGTGAGCACGCTGAGACTGTGATTACGCTATTTACATAGCAACACATTCAAGAATATGATCTTGGTGATAAGTTGTTCCTGGTATGAATGAAGTGCGATATCATCTTACTCACATTAAATGCTACACAATGCATGGACATTCGAAGTAGATTCAGTCTTTAGATAAAATACTAACATAAAAAAAACGGATAATTTTTCCATAGGAAGCTGTGATGAATTTGAGATGGATGCCGCTCGACTAAACATACATACCTAAATGTTTTTCATCTAGGTCAAAGATACATCATGAAAGGGTTGTCTTACATTTTAGCATGACATTTTAAATATCTGACACCAAATTACAATGTCAAATATTATTCACCACATACCGCCACAAAACATCCTATGCATTCCTTGAGTCTACTGTTTACAGAATACCAGACTTTAGAACTAATTAGTCAGATGAGCTGTGTATTGTTATCTGAGTTAATTATCTAAATCACCCTGTCATATAAGCTTAATATGCTTTCACATTATTTTTCAAAACACCTCTGAGTGTAAAAGTGTTTTAGAATTGTAAAAGTGTCACTGATATTTGTCATGGGTTGAACGGGTCCTTGTCTCTAAATCAGACCAGATATCTGCTCCCTAGGGCCATGGAGACCTGCCTCATCCTTAGAATGTATATGATTTGTATAATTATAACAATAACAACTAATCATTTTCAAGCTTGTTTGCATATGGAAAGTCTACATCGCAACACACTTTTCTTTGTTTGTACAAGTTGACAGTTTACGTATGCGTAAAATAGACCACTAGATAAGAAGGGTCACAAACTAACACAGCAAATAAAAGCACAGAATGTCATACAGTTGTTTGTTTGACAAAACACAACAAGGAACATAAAGATTTTTTTTATCAAATCATCATATGCCCAGAGGACACCTTTATATCGTAGTTACTGATGTTTGAACTACGTCTGTATATAGTACAGTGCACTGAACCATCCCAATAAAGACGCAGACAATATTTTGTACTTAGTTGTACTGTTAGCTTGTCATGAGAAGTGCATAGTGTAGACACCAGGTCCCCCTCCCCCCTCCCCCTCCATTCCCCCAAGCCATTAGAAAACTGACAATGATCACTAAAAATTAGTTACCTGTAGACAATAAAAATCACAACAGCAATAACATGCCAATAACTCATCCCTCTGTATTGCATATCACCAATAACATTCTTGTACATTTTCCCTATAAATAATGTATGCCATCATGACATATTCATATAATATCATGTATATCATCCCTATTATAACATATATCATCAATTTGCCTATATTTCCTCCCTTTATAAACATGATAAAGCATACTATTAATAATAATGACAGCAATGGTCAAATATTTTACAAATTTACAAGACCTCAATAAAGAAACAAACATACCTTTGATCGAACCAAATGACCATTATAAACTACCTTGTTAACCTAGTTAAATTAGATACTCTTAGATCCCAGCTATCACCTACATATAATTGACCTATGGTCAAATACAAAGGGTAGAAAATCCTGAACAAATCGACAGGGACATGCCACATGGGCTGAGAATATGAACAAGTAGCAGAGCTGTCATAAGACTCAGGTCATACCTTGTCATCCAATATGTCACAAATACAAAGCCATGTATCAACTAGTATTAGTATTAGAAATGGAAGTATTTTTTGTCTGATAGTGAATAGTTTACATGAAATCTTCATTCGTAAAACGATATAAAGAAACCACAAATCTGTAAAGCAATAAGTACGGCATAGCTATTAACCCTCTCCATGCTACAATCAACCAGAAATGCCCTAAAGGGCTGTACCTGTGACTAATCCAGCAGGGTGAGGGTTAAATGTGCATAAACATGATCCACAGCTTAATATCCATGTGGGAAAATACAATGTAAGCATGGATTTAAAAAGAAACAAAGAACACTAATGAGATATATACCAACTAATCCATTTTGTAAAATATAGAGCATAATAAGCCTTGTACATACCTTATCATAGTCCAGTATTATAACATTGTTATAACTATGCATTAATAGGTTATTATACATATATAATCTCACTGAATTTGTAAATTAGATTCCATTTGATACATAGATTGCAGAAAAGTTGTGACTTATCACAATTCATCTTGCATGTGGAGCTGTTACAGAAGGTAATGGTAGAAGCGTAGTCATGACAAATGATTTTGTATACACAGAATGTAAATCTTGAAACACTGGTACAGTTTACATTCATCATGTCATGAATATAGGATTAAATTAATGGATTTCCGAATGACATGCAATGTGTTCAATGACCCAGTGTGACATATTATATTGCTCAATGCTTCCAGGCATGTGTTTGAAACTTTACTTTTGTAATTTTGCAGTCGGTCCACTATATGAAATCAATCACATGTCAAAAGTTTACTTCAAACTAATAAAACTTATTGATGTAAACTTTCCTACTTGAAAATTGCTGTAGAGAGCAATCTCAAATTAATTAATTTGATTGTAAAGAACAATTATATTTGGATTACTGCAAGGACACATCTCTGTTCCTTTAGTATTAGTGTAAGAGATGACTATAATAAAGATAGATAATACACTACCTGAGTAAGGAACGTGAACCGTGTATACAAGTTCATTTGATTCAGGTACATAAAAGATGTTTGGTTATAAATGTTTTCACAACATAATAAATGCGTCACAGGTATTTTCTTCCCAAACCACATTCCATATCAGAGAACAACATTATAGAGACAGCTCGCTCCAGTGGATACAACACAGGAGGTTTGTAAGTTATTGCCTGAGCTTGCATGTGTGTCTCTTAATTGTCTAGCTTTCAAACTAATTGGCAGTCTTTCCTATTACCATGATTACAGCATACAACAATCAGTGGCTGTCCTGTTTACATTGTGAACGGTCATAGGCATTATCACCACACACAGTATTAGCTGGATCTGTACTGAGTTTATTATACAACTTTCAGTATACTTTCATTAGACACACTGCCCATGTTCTCCCATTAGCTGTCTGTCTCGAGTAAGTGAAAATTAAATTTACATTTGGTAATTAAATTTTGTCTTAAAATTATGAATAAATATTAAATTTATCCAAATAAAAAATAATAATTTTCTATCTATAGTATCTACAATTCTGTTCATATAATGTTAAAGTTTTTTTAATTTGTTTTTTTATCTATCAATATTTCAATATACATGTACGTCTCTTCGAGTTTGTTTCCTATTTGAATATGTAATATTTACACATCAAATCTATTGTTTATCATCGGCCTAATGAAATACTACCTGGTGTGTGCCGGTGTCTCAATGTTGTTGTCAACTTCAGCAAACAAACAGATTAATAAACAGCATATTGAGGATTTGTCAACATTCTGCATGTTGACTTGAATGTTGACTCACTCGCAGAGGAAACATTACGCAAATTTGGAGACTAACGCAAAATCCTGGCAACTTTTTTTCATTTAGTTACAAAAATACATCTGGTTATAAGGAAGTCATGAAAGAATTGTCCAGGTAGTGGTAACCTGAATGTGATAAGGGAAATGCTTCCTGACTTTCCTACCTTTTGTTGAGCTTTAGATGGAATGAGCGGCCAAGATCTGCGATATACTGAGTTGATGTTATTGCGACCTGTCCGCCGCTTCACGATCTCATGAGTCCCAGGTATCATTTAGATTTAGAACTCCGCCAAAGTTGCAGGAAATTAATTCTTAAATCGCGGACTATTTAAATCCACGACAAATGTTCCTGGTCGACTGAGGAGAGCGTAATCCTGGACTTTCAACACAAGTGTACTCCAGATTCACATGACTGGTCCCTCCACCAGGTAACACAGGAGTGAGGGTCTGTGCTTGGTCCACATTCACACAGTCACGGCCTCCTCTTTATACTGCTAATCTATCTCCTGTGTTACCTGGTGGAGGGACCAGTCATGAGGGGGAACCAGCACCCTTAGGCAATGTAATAACTTCTCTATTACCACAGTTGAGACAGAATGTAAGGTCATGTAATCCTTAAATTTATTATGAGATGCATATTTTTATAAAATAGTTGCACTAAGAAATGGCTGTGTTTGTGATATCTTGGCATTTGTTAAGCTTTTATATGAAGGTGGATATTTTTAGAGTCTTTGAAAGTACATGCCATTATCAGATTGTGAATGAAAGAATAAGTGGATGGTATAAAAATGACAGGAAATGCTTAAAGCTGTATGAGAGCAGGGTATCATGCAGTGTGTACACACAGAGAGCTGGGTGGATTAGCTCAGGGAGGATTATAGACATATGAGTGGGACAGGGGTACATAGGGTGGGGTGAGATGAGAAGTAGTTGGCAGGGGGGGTGGGGGAGGGGGAAGGAGGTTGATAAATCGCCTGGTTAATAAATATGAATATGCTTAGAATTTATCCAGATGATCCATTCAAATTATTAAACTATTTTAGAAAAGGAGGTAGCAATAGCGCATAGTGTTATGACAGTCTTCGATCACAACAGCATGCTATAGTGTCTTCAATTCAAAACTCACAATACCCCGAAAATACCCCGAAAATACCATAAAAAAAAGAGAAGAAAATGACTGGCACTCACTAAAGCAGGTTAAATCCTGGCCTAGAAATCATAAATTATAATAATTATTCCAGTTTCTCAACCATCGTGAGACTGGGCGACTCTCACAGTATGAATATAGGAAATGTGGGTACGTTAACACCAACAGGACGACTTGCCTTCATGGCTATGTACTGATTAACAGCAAATAAAATTGAAAGTATAGAATTGCATTAAGCCCTTTAATGCTAAATGTGTATGCATGACTGGTGTCTGTCTATAGCAAGAAGTAATAAAATGCATGTAGATCTGGATTCATGCCACTACTGTAAATACTGTACGCACGTACAAATATGAGAATCGCTGACGTAGTACCTAGATGAAAACCAGAAAAAGTTGTCCTAACTGTGTGAGAAATGTAAATAATGGAACTTTTTCGTTAAAACTCAGTTTAAAAATTAATAGAAATTTTGAAAAGGATGACCACACTAACTGTGGCTAAACAATTTGTATGTTTATAATACACTTGCAAAAACAACTTCAACTTCATTCAATGTTAAATATTTGGAATATGTATTAGAAATACCCATTACTATGGACTTTCATGTAGACTACGTTTCTCTTATATCTATTTCTATTTGTCAATTTTCTTGTTGACTGCAAATGCAAATACACTAAAAGTCCATTCCTAGATTACTTTCAAGTGAACACCATCCTTTAATTCACCTTTCATTGTGATGCCTGAAAGGCAAGTATCGCATGAGCTGTTTCAATCACTGATTGCAGACATGTCCTGTTTGACGAGTCACTTCTCATAAACGGATTTGATATTTTGTCAGCACATTTTTTAAACGTCTAAATTCTATGACTAGATTCACATCCACAAACACAAAAAGTCAATGTGACATACAATATTAGTTCACCGTTTGTGATATATCTAAATTTGATTGATACAGCTTATGCATTAAAACAAACAATAGCTCAGAAAGTATTTGTGTGTGTACCTGCAATGAAATGGGTACCAACAATGCAATGAAACCACTTTGAAACGCATATTAAAACCACAAACACAATTATCAATATGCATTGATGTTTGAATGATTAACAAATAATTGCACCTTTAAAACAATCATGATAATGGTAAGGTATTAAAACTACACCCTGATCATAGTCATACATTAAGCTACTAAAACAGTATCAATGCAACCACATCCAACGTGAACCCTCTAAAATAACTGAGCACGAGGTCACGTTTAGCCCATGTCTCGTTCAACTAGGTATACACATTGTTGTGGTTCTACAAAAAACAACACTGCTAGTTGGACCATAGTTAGACTAACCTGTCGGCCTGATGCAAAGATTCCTCTTATCATGAAGACGGTGAAATGTACAATAGCAGTGCAATGTGTCTCAAGATCATTGCTCGTCACAGGTCTCTAGGTCTCCGTCAAGGGTCTGTGTTATGTCACCAGCAGACCGATCAGATTCCGTCGCAGTCAACAGTGAAGTAAACTCTCTACTCTTTCATTGAACACAAATTGCCCTTTGAAATTCACTGGGATGCATCAATGATTTTCATAGAGATGCCATGATGAAAAATACTACACAAGATATATATCTTAAAATATGTTTATAAATAAAACTTATCTTTTATCTGACTTCTATGACTAGACTTTAAAATATTTATGAAAAACAAATTTTCATATAAAAAAAATTAATTTGACATCTGATATATGTTCAAAATATTGTACATCAGCATTACTTCTTTCTTTTTAATGAAAATATTATTTAGTGTTGGGATAGATTCATATGACATACGACCGATGGTAATGGAAGAGCTATGTGCAACATGTGGTATGGAATTATGAGATGTTTACTGTAGTTGATATATTCATGAACGTACGTATGTGATGGCCATCTGTTACTAACCTCCACCAGCCTCAGCGATAGCCTCAGCACAGAGCTGTTTAATCATTACTTCACTGATTTGTTTGATATTCAATGTCTACACAGCCACACTGCCATGGCACATTACATTCTTAGCCGTCATTAATTATATATTTATGTATTGACATTAAATTTCTGATTGAAATTCTCTCATATTTATTTTCATGATGTTATATAAGGAAAACTTTGAAAGTCACCATGTCGGATACATTACATAACAGTACTTGGAATTATTGACATGAAATGTACACGCCTTTTACTGAAACATTACATCGTTACATAACAGTACTTGGAAGTATTGACATGAAATGTACACGCCTTTTACTGAAACATTACATCGTTACATAACAGTACTTGGAAGTATCGACATGAAATGTACATGCCTTTTACTGAAATATTCAAGATTCCGATGAGGTAAACAGTTTTGATGACTTCTTCATAGCAGTGAAGGGCTTTGTGACTGTAATAACTCTCAGTTAATTGGCATGTAAAAGAAGTGTTATTTCACAATGATAACAGTATTAATCCCTGGTACAAAGGTACATGTTCCGAGTGGCAGTCCTAGTTGGTAGTACACCGTGGTTGCTAGGTACCATGGCTTCCATTAGAATTCCTTACAACTGTATATGTATGTAATAAATACACAGGAATGTATATCCCCCTTTCAGCACTGACATTAATCGAAGCAAGGGATTAGCCTGACATCAACGAGAACTTGTGACGAATATTTTAGATTATCTGGGTAATAATTCAATTATCCAGATCCATAGTTACTAAACCTATATTGAAAATATATAAGAATATAACACAGAAAAACTCATATCTTTCGAAAATAAACTTTTAGCCAGATTTTCCAGAGACTAAATGGACCCAGTAACAACACAACACTGAAGTAGAAGTACTCCTAGACAAATTACCATATAAGTGTTACAGGTGTGATGATATATCTATAAAGTTTGTTGAATATTGACAGGTGTGTATGTAGCTTGCTTGACCATGTGTTGACAAAGAAGTAATGGTAAAGGTACATGGGTTGGGCATAGCAGATTATACCATTACGGATAAATAGGTACAGAATTTTCACCAATCCCACTCCTGTTGATGTATGCAAACAAACATATGGCTAAAATGTAAAATGTTATTCTACATCTATTTTCAGTACATGTCTGTATAGAAAAAAAAATGTGCTAATGCATTCATCACAACAAATGTCATTCTATGTCGTTTCTTTCATGCTCAATACATTATAATATTCCTTGGGTTAAATTAAAAATATGTTGACATAATTCGTCAAAAACGTTCTGTTATCAATAACAATATGCTGGCAGAATTAGTAAAAACACTCCTCAACCCTAGCTGAGCATTTATAATATGTAAGTTTCACGTAGGTAAATTATTCAAACCTAATACACCTTGCAGAATGTAATACAGTGACATTTAAAGAGACAATTCTTCTGACATGTTTATGTCGTGCCGCACGCTCATTTACATACTAAAGTAACCCTAAATCTCACCCTCACAGAATATAGGTCTTTTAGGTTTTCAAACTTACTTATAATACCGTGTATATATGATTACATTTGGCGAACAAATACAACTAATAGTACTAGAAAGTACACAATCCTATGTAACAATAAACTAGATTATTAGTTATAAACAAAGATCTATGCCCATGTATGGCACTGTAGGGCAATGTGCATAGTGTACATTCAATAGTCGTCATATTGTAACAACCACCAAATGTTGAGTAGCCAGGAATCTGTTACAATATAATAGGTACAAATGATCTTTGGGTATGTGTAAACATAATAAGCAGAAATATAAGTATAATGTATACTACTATTATCTAATAATTTTAATACGGTGCTTATCATTTAAAAGGAATTATAAACTGTTAACATGGGTAAAAAAATGATAGCATAATAATTTAGATATGTTTGTTTACATATATTACACATGTACTTTATTGTTAATAAAGTTAATTTTAAGTGTATGTGTGTGTGTATGTATGTATGTATGTATGTATGTATGTATGTATGTATGTGTGTGTATGTATGTATGTATGTATGTATGTATGTATGTATGTATGTATGTATGTATGTATGT
>JAUTBT010050323.1:0-15967 GCA_032361225.1 Lepetodrilus schrolli | reverse complement strand
TTCTTCAATTAAATATGCAAACACATTTATTAATATTTACACATTTACTTGGAACTATATTTTGTCTGTGTGCTTTATCCCAGTGTTTGTGAATGAAAATCAATATTATACAATAGTTTCTACAGTTATGTGATAAATAGAATCTCACATTCGTGTTCATATTTTACTGAATTTCTTAAACTTGTTGGCAAAAATTATATTATGCTCGGCAGAGCCTTGCAAAATATCTGTTTCAGTAATATTTGACCACTAATATCAGATCTATTAGAGTGGTGAAAGTTTTTCATTGTTGAGGCAGATTTTCTGTAGATAGAGAAAAATTAACTTCATATTATGTGTATAATTGGTCATTCAAATGATTGCACATCATTCATTATTAACTACAAAATCACAGCTATTGAGCTAGCAATGTCTGACATTTATTTGACATCTAATTCAAAATCATTCAGTTAAATTTTATGTTCATATGGCTTCACCCTGGCTGAATATGTATTTACAGAGATAGCTAACATGACTTTCATTTCAACAATAATTGATAAGATTATTTATGAGTATGAGTAATGCCTGTATGTATTAGTTCATTACGGGTTATAGATGCTTGTATTTGATTTGTTAATAATCATCCATAAGTGAAACAGCTTTATAAACTTTTTTTTCCTTTTTCTATCTTATAATATATTCCTTATTTAATAATATTATTTCTCAACACAATTAATGACAGAAATAAATCATGACTTTGCCCTAAAGGAATAACCCATGATGCTACTAACTCAGTGTATACATAGTACATCTTATATCAATAATCGATTGACAAGGTGTGGCATAATGCAACGTGATTGCCTGTGCTTCCTGCTATTTGTATATGATTGATTACCAACTTAACCCTTAACCCTCTCCATGCTGAAGGCAACCGGAGATGCCCTAAAGAGCAGTTCGGAGTATGCCATTTGGGCATAAGATGTCGATATCAATGTTAAATGTTGTTGTCCCTCATGAAAGTATTGCTGTAATGTTTAAATGTAAGGCCAATTGTCTTCCCCACTCAATCTGGACTTCATAAGTTCATATTAATATTTAAATAGGAAATTGATGTTATTAAATGTTATTTATTTCTGTTACACTCACGATCGGCCCAACCTTTTGTTATTTGACTGTACTGTTGTTTCAGCCGTCGACTAGCACTGCAGATCCTGATCCCAATAGAGTAGGTTACAGAGTAATTTAGCACCAGCTTTAAGAAATGCATATGTAGTTGAATGCTGTAGGATTAACCCTTTTTGCTGTCATTTAATATATTAACAACTGTGCTGTTTGCCATTGGGGCGACTTCGATTGGAATGACTGCTTACTTTACCAATTTCTTTTCAATATGATTACATCACAAACATATACTAGTGCATGTATATGAATATGAACAACATAAGTTCAGCTTTGTGACATTCTATTTATGGTTTCAACTTTTTCACAGTTAATAATTCATCGTTATATATATATATTATATAATATATGTTCATAATTCTCACACATACTAGCTTGTTTTATCATTCAAAGTCCATATGATTTTTCATAAATTTCATCTCATAATTGTCTTCCATGATCTTAGATAACTCCACAGAATGCCGAAATGATAACATCTATTACTGCCAGTGTCTAGGTTTGACCCCACTTGAGTTGGGAGATAAATTCCATAAACACGTTGTATTCAATTAGTACTGTTGCGTTGGGTCTGTATGTCACTATACAGCAAATCTTCCATTACTGCATATGCAACAGTATAAATATATTTGAGTAAATAATAGTTAGTTATGCGTAATGTTGTGGATTACACTTGTGTCTGTGTGTTGTTTTTCTCTATCTAATCTACTGGTAACAACATTACAACAGTCAGTGAGCCTGGCAGTGACTAACAAAGCCTTCACTTGGTCATCCTAATGATTAACACAAACATTATCTACTAATTATTCTTGGACAATTACATTTTTATCTTTCACACAAATATATTTATATATTTTAAAATATGAGGTATTTCAACAGATAATTGTACGTGCATATATGGAAACACTTTCAGTTAACATAATGACTTGTCTTTTTGTCTTGTAAGACTTGTTTTATTGTCTTTTGTTACTTTGTCTTATTGGCTGATAGATTCCAGCTGTGATGTAAAACAATAGCTAACGCACTATTGTCCTATCATTAAACAAAAATGTATTTACAAATATATAGTAATGTTTAAATGATCGAATATTCTGGAGATTTTGAAATGCTGGCCATGGGTATACAATGTCTGGTATACAATGTCTGGTATACAATGTCTGGTATACAATGTCTGGTATACAATGTCTGGTATACAATGTCTGGTTCCTGTGTATTTCAGCCTATCAGCAACACGGGCAGCGTGAACGGAGATGATATCACTGTGGCATTACTGCAGGAGGAGATCGATGAAAACGTGTGTACCCAGTACCTGTACCTACGTACTAGCTGTACCTACACAGTTCCTAAACCTACACAATACATGTACACAACACAACACACACACACACACACACACACACACACACACACACACACCACACTACACACACACACACACCACACTACACTACACACACACACACTGACACAGACACACACACACACACTCTTCACTCACACAGATACACACACTTCACTCACACAGATGCACACACACACCACACTACACACACACACACACACAGACACACACACATACACACCACACTACACACACACACACACAGACACACACACACTCTTCACTCACACAGATGCACACACACACTACACTACACACTCTCTCTCTCCACTCACTCAACTCACTCAGCACTCACTCACTCTCTCTCATTTAGTTTAAACCTGTACAAACACTAGTTAAATATTAGTAAGTAAAACAATTAGATAAATTATTTTTTCGCTTGTTGTCCTAGGCACCTGTCGTGAAGCTATTGCATCCACTATGAGACTATTAGCACGTTCACTCTCATAGCGATGTATTATTACCTGGCGGCAACGGGCCACCTACGAGAGCGCGATGGTCTTCGAGAAACAGTACCCTGTATTTCTGGACACCCCCTCCCCGTTTTCACATCATCCTCTAAAACTGAGTCCCACTTCCTCCTTACATACACCACTGGAAACAGTCTGAGTCTCGTGGGTCTCGATGAAGCTTCAACATTAAAACAATAGCATGTCATGTTTCTAGCGTACGTTGACAAGTCAGCTAACCTTGGTTTGCGTGATGTCATTTATCTGACATTCTGTTTCAGTTTGATTTCAGCGAAATCTTCATCCACCAAGTCATTCACACCATTGAATTCTGCTTGGGCTGCATTTCACACACAGCATCCTATCTCCGACTTTGGGCTTTGAGTTTGGCCCATGCACGTATGTATTCTACTATTTACACCACCAACTGGGAGAGGGCTTACAATATTAATGTTAATAGTGTATGGTATGTTGCCCCAAAGTCAGAAACTATCCATTGTTACCATAATACTCCATTAATTTGAACCCTCCAATATTTCAAACAGTTTCATTAAACACTTTATATCTATTTTCAACCCGAAAAATACAAACATCCCCAGTTTTGATGATTGTAATTTTCTAATAATTCAAACACTATATTCTTTCTTCCAATTTTGTTTAAAAATGTGGATATTATACTTAAATGTATTCATGATCACTGATAATTTTCAATATTTGTATCTTTGTAATAATTCCAAGAACTCAAAACAAATATGCTCCATTTTACATTAATATAGGGGTGGGTGGTAGTGCAGTGGTAGAACGTTGGACATCGGAGCCAAAGGTTCCAGGTTCAAATCTAGCCCCGGGGGCCCGATATCAATGTTCGCAAAAGTTACCTTTCTGACACAATATTCTGATTGAATGCACTGTCTGTAGAGTGGCAATGCAGTACCATCCGGTGCTCGCAGGTTTACTGCAGATTTCCTCCTTCCCTAAACTGACATGCCACGATATAAGTGAAAGAATCTTGAAAGCAGGTATAAACCCCAATGTAAAACAAAAAACAAACAAAAAAGCCACGTTATTATAGAGCATCATAGGGCAAATATCACATGACCAGCATAGTAATGCAACAATATGGAGGAACTCACGCCGAAGTTGAATGTGGGAAAATGAATGGTCTCCAATAAGAGACGACAGCATTCTCGTAGAGATCAGCTAGAAAGGTAGGAATGAGAACACAATCATAGGGATCCAGACTAACATTTTGAGTGACTTACCCACAAGGATAGTCGGGGCAAGTTGCAAAGGTACCAAAGGTGCTATTTGTTAAACAATAGGTTGCCCCAGTATATCGGGCACATGTTAGTCTAGAGACCAGGCCCCCGTTTCACAACGACATCCTAAAGTTAGGAGCGCCTAACTTTACGACCCAGTTTACCACCTCGTAAGTTATATGTCGATTTAAGAAGGGATATGACTTGTGACGTCGTCGTGAAACACTTGTTACGAGGTGACAACACTTAGGACTGGTTTAGGAGCTCCTAAATAGTTAGGAGGCCGTTGTGAAACAGGGGCCTGGATGGTAATTTAGGGCATTACGCGAGCTTCCTGAAAAGCGCCAGTACTTTATCGCGGTGGTCATTGCCTTCCAGAACTGTCGGAGGTGCTGTGGCAGATGGTGTTCAGTCTGGGCCTGTCGATGGACATCCCGTATGGCGGCTCCATCGTCGTCTTTGCTCTGTGGATGTTCTGGGCCAACCTGACTCTAGCGGTCCTGCTGGTTATGGAAGGGCTGTCTGCCTTCCTGCACACTCTACGTCTGCACTGGTATGTTCACAGACATCGACGGCGTGATTAGTATTATTGCAAGATTATTCAACAAAAACTCCGTAATCACTCACTCAACAAATGTCGTAGATTTCTACTGTGGAATAACTTTTCGAACATCAAATTTATGAAGTTCTATTATTCGACAATTGTGACGATAGGCAGGCAACTACTGAACAACTGACCCTCTGCAGTCTACTCTCTATATCAGGACATTTTTTTCTGCCGTTTTCCATGGCTTATTCCATTAAAATGTTTATGGTGAACAATTAGAATAACCCACTCCTGTGATTACGTGAAATATATCCAAAGTGAAATTAATATAGAAGGCTTTTACCAGATGTTAACTGGGAACATTAATTTACTCAAACATTATTCTGTAATGACTCGTAACTCGTAATAATCTGGGCAATAATGTAGCGCTATATGCAAGCTTTTCCAGCATGGATTTGGCGCAATATATATACACACATTATTATTAAAATAATAAATCTTTTGTTTGCCAGGGTGGAGTTTCAGAGCAAGTTCTACGTCGGTGCCGGGTACAACTTCGAACCATTCAGCTTCAAGTTTGTCCTGGACATCCACTCTCTGGAAGATATTTAGGTCTAGCGTTGCAGCTGTCTACCGCCAAGCACAACCGAAATAATCACTTCCAATAAATTGCCATATATCAATATTTTGCTGGCTATTTAACCAAGAGAGAAACCTGACTGCTCGTTTCAATCGAAGAGCTATTTTGATATTCTGTATTATCATCTAATGGAAAGTTGACATTATTTACAGTTTTTGCCGTTTTTTTTTCTAATAATATTCCTAATTTGCCAAATATTATGTGCAAACATGTAAAATAACATAGTATTTATTAACGTTTTACCAAATTACCTTGAAAAAACCAGTAATAAGAATGCAATTCAAGTTAATATTGAACGAGCAAGTATACAGATATTTCGTGTATCATGCTACTTTGCCCGACTAATAACTATGCAAATTAGGGAGCTCTGATCGTGTGTGACTAATATTTATAGATGGTACTATTTGGAAATAGTAAACAAAAATCGAAGCCTAAATGTTTGTGGACGTTGCATTTTGCGACGATATATAATCGACCACATTGGTCACTCAACCAGGGAACGTGACATTTCTAGTGGCGAGCAACAAAATTCGGCTAGTCAAGACAACTGAAAGATTTAATAATCAGTCCACAGTCTGAACGAATATGATGTTATACGACCTAGATACCTGAAGGCTCCATGTTTGTCAGTCATCAACTCTTGACATGTTACGATACGCAAGACATCGCAACTAGGAAAATGCCACTTTTACAGGAAGTTCTAAAGACAATCAGATGCCGTTGCCCAGGAGCGTTGTGTAAACAAGTCGCGCGTCACCCGACATGCAAATATGACACAATTTTATTATATGAATAATAGTGTGATAGTGGAGTTTATCAGTAATAATACAACAGTATACATTCACTTTTCTTGGTGACGCGTCTACATCTGAAACTCAAAGTTCTAGATCTGAAACTCGCAACAGGACTATTTTGTGGTTAAGAGTTACCCCCCTTTTTCTTATGAAAATCAGGTTCCCGTTCCACAAAACGATCGTAGCGCTGTGACAAATCCAGAAAAAAACTTCAATATCGTATGGCAAATGTGTCGAATGAAAACTCGATAAAACAAGTAGGCATAAATTACCTGGATCCAATTATCTAAGTAGTATTTGCCATATCACATAGCAATAACATTACAGTAGGTCTAGTGTTGCTTAAAGTGTACCACGGAGACTTGAAAGTAAATAATTGAATTACACGTAAAATCATCTTCAGAAATATCAGACTTCGTAGGTTTAATAATGTGTCAGATCTTAATGTGCACGATATTTGAGGAACATAGAAAATAGCTAACAGTATCTGTCATGTCAATTCAAAACATGAATGACTACAATACTTAATGGTTCTTGCAAGAATATTTGTAAACAAGAGTATTATGAAATGCAAGTAATGTCTTCACTATTTACCATATTTCATAAATTGCAATTCATTCTTTTTGTTATCTGATACAAACAATCCTGTCAAGCTTGTCACGTTGAAAGGATTATAAGCCCACAAGAATCTATAGTAAGTCATAAGGTAAACGAAATTTACTAATAATTGCAGTTTTAATGAATGAAGTGCTACATGGTCTACAACACCCTAACCTGTGTCCTTGAACAAATTGCATATTGACATTGTTTACTATGCACAATGCAAAGAGGAGTCTATACACTAGTAGTATTTACCATATTGCATGTATCTAGCACTACCGTAACTGTCTTCCAGCATCCAACAGTTTCATTTATTACATCAGAGGCAGCCTGCAAGTACCAACTGTCCTCCTAGCGTCAGAGTTGAATTTACTGCTTACATCACAGGCAGCCTGCAAGTACCAACTGTTCTCCTAGCGTCAGAGTTGAATTTACTGCTTACATCAGAGGCAGCCTGCAAGTACCAACTGTCGTCCTAGCATCAGAGTTGAATTTATTGCTTACTTCAGGCAGCCTGCATGTGGCAGCCTGCATGTGGCAGCCTGCATGTATTAACTGTCTTCCAGCATCAGACAGTTGAACCTATTGTCTACTTCGCAGCCAACCTGCACCATGTCAGGCAGGTTATCAGAGTCATTGGAAGAATCGCTCAAGACGGAGCTCGCCTGCTTCTTTTTCTGTTTCTTCCTCGAGTTCTTCTTCCCTGGAGCAGTTTCTTGAAAGCAACCTTCACCTATGAGCCCGCTCAGAGCCAACTCCATCTGGTTGAAGACATCTGCCAGCGGAGACTTCGCGCCCAGAATCTCATTGATGTACATGACTGGCTTTGACCGTGACCTCAGTTCCTTGGTGAAGTTGTACAGGAAGACTCCGCTGAAGAACGTATGAGGTCGAGGATTGGGCAGGGGATTCAGCAGGAGCTTGTTCAGGTTCATGCAGTCCAGAAGGCAAGCCTGAAACTGGGACGTGCCGTGAGTGACAGAACACTCCACAGGATTTGTGTTCGTAATCGACGCAAACTTCCCGTGGTGTTTGTCCGTCGCCTGAATGAAGTGAGTCAACTGCTGTTCTGTAGCCATCATGCAACACAACTTGACACAAATTGCAGTACGATCATTTTCAGTGTGTGACGATTCTTCGCTGCAATGATCATTTGTTATTTGTCCAAAGTCATCTTGTTCATGGTCTCTCTCGATTCCTTCTCCATCACAGTCAGACTTCGATCGCTTCTTGATCTGTCTAATCCTTGTTTTCGCGTGTAAAAGTATGATACACACCAGCATGGCATGATAGTGGTGACTGGTAACCTTTGGATCTGAGTGCAGAACCCAATAGACAATCGTGCAGGCAAGCAGTTTCAATTCAGCAGAGAATTGATCTGTTATGGATTGTGGTACCTTCAGCACCTCTAGCAAAAGTTCCAGAGACTCGTCATGAGGATGACCCAGCATCTCTGACAATGCTGGAACTGCCCCTGAATGAGGCATCATGCACACTGGCTCCAGCAAGGATTTCTTCAGATTCCTGCGGTCGTCTCTAGTGTATTCCAATACACCGATATTCTGATCACCCATATTCTGATCGTCGTTCTTCGCCAATGCCTGGTCCTGGGTCAGGATTCCATAGATGACTTGTCTGATGTCCTGCGAGGTAGTGTAAGCTGACGCCACCCTTGTGTTCTCTACCTGGGACATCAGTACGACTTTGTGCAGCGCCAGGATGTTGAGTTGTGTTGGTGCAACTCCACCAGTCCTGTGAGCCTGGTAGATCCAATCCGGGGGATGACTCCCGTCGGTGAGCTTCACACTGTCCGTGCATTGGACGAGAGCAGATTGGCTGTCGCCAACAAAAACGTCTTTCAGGTTGAATGTCTCCTCGTGGTCTGTGTAGAAATTTATGCATTTTTCAATCAAGACTCTCAGGTGATTGACCGAGTCCCTCGGTAAATAACCCACGAGTCCTTTAACTGCTTCCTCACATGATGTGTAATGCTCCAGCCAGTTGATAACTGATGTCAGTTTTCTCTGTTTCTGTGGCACTGTCTTTGAGCTACAGTATTTCAGAGACGTGAAAAAGCTTTCAAAAATGGACGTTTCGATGAAATCATTCCCCAATAATACTGCAAGCACAGGCAGGAGCTTGTGGCTGAACTGTGGAAACATTCTAGGAAATAAGTCAATGTGGTATCGCTCAACTGCTAGAAATTTGAATATCTCCCCAGTGTCACTGTCCTCTGCAGTACAAAGTCGAAAATCGACATAATCAAATGGAATGAAACCACCTTTCAGATTAAATACAAAGAAGTCACTGTCGTTGCTCATAACTGGACATTCTAAATCATTTGCAAGCTTCGCTATGGGTGCATCTGCTTCAAAGTCGCATACCACAAATGGGACACCCATATCAGTCAGCACAGTTCTGAATGTCTCGTCTGCAAGGATTGGCAAGATTTTAGCTTTTTTTCCATGAGAAAGGTATTTCGCTTTCTTTATTCTAGTAAGCGCACGTTCAAGAACAGTTTTCATCTTTCTGCCATCGGGCTCGTATCCACCATCGAACACAACGTAAGGTTGTATATCGCAGTCAGCAAACATTTGGAAGATCTCACAAACCTTTTTGTAATATATATCATAGTCGCCTCCATAATGATGCTTTACGTGCAGGTAGTAGTATAAGAAGTGGTAAAAGTTGTTTCCATCAATGACTACTTTAGTTTTATGCAGCTTCAGTTCTTGAAGAAGGTGATAATTCTTGCTGTCGACAAATGAGGTGAAGCCACGAATACCCATAACTGTCTGGTAAGGCAATAGTATTAGTAAACAGCTGGTAAACACATCTCAATCTCAGACTCACCTGGAATAGGAATAGCAACAGATTGATTAAAATAATACTGATACTGATTGCGGGAATTAGGTTGACCAAAATGGATGTAAAGTTAAATATAGTTTAAGACTAATGGATAATTGCTATTTCAATATATTCACATAATTACAAAATAGTTTATCTTACCCAAATATACAAATATTCGGTTTGTCAAAAGGAAAACCAGCATGCTACAACATACAAATTCAGAGTTACTTCCCTTCGTCGTTTTGCTCGAAACATTCTCTAAATACACATTTACCAGAATATCATAAGTGATAGCAGAAGAGAAAGACTGGCATGAATATCAAAGTATATATTAATAATATAAGTTTCTTATCATACTGTGTCTGGTGACTCATTGCTTGTCTTTCAACAGTTTCATTGTAAACTCCATTCCGATTTGGATTCGAGATTACATCCATAAAATACTGGTTCTCTGTTTCATATGCTATGCGCAATTTGTGTATGGGCAGGTAACCGTCTCTAAATTATTATCAGAGAACATTATTTTCCAGCTCTCTCTAGAAGCTTGGCGCGTAAATGTCTCAACTGATTGCATAATAACTAGTGGTACATTGTAAAGTATTGTATTGTTTTACAATGGGATGTAACAGCACACACTGCTGCCTCATAGATCTCTCGTAATGGCCTGTTATACAGTGTTTTGTCATATACATGTGATTATTCAAGGGACATAACTCTTCCCAGCTTGTTACTTGCAAACCCATACAATCACAGCTAGTTGACATATTTAATAGTAAAACGAAATTTTACCTGAAACTACTTACCTTTGATTTGGTTCAACTACCATCGTCGGACAGGTTCGAAGCGAGCTGCGATGGAACTGCATGGCTATCTCTAGATCTTTTGTTTTGCCTGATTTGCACCCCTCTAAAATTGTATATAATATATATACATGTATATCAAAGAATAATTTGTGCTCGCTGTAGTTACAAAAGACTTGCAATGTATTAACACACACACACACACATACACACACACACATACATACACACACATGCATAGGGCACCTAAGTAGGTCAGGGCCGTTATTCACGAAGCACCTTGGATTTTTCTAAGAATTTTCTTAGAATTATCTTAGCCACCCTTAAGAATTCTTAACTAGGCTAAGAAATATCTTCGCATGACTTGAGAAAACTCAGCTAAGAAAGCACATGCTATCAAAGAAATTTCTTAGCAGTTGAGAAATTGCTAATAAAAATCTTACGTGACATTTTGGAAATCTCTGTGTTAAATTTCGTAACCGTGTCATTGTTAGTGGAACTCTCCAAGATGGAGATTGAAAAGTTGATTGATTGTAAGCATAAGCATAGCAGACGATTTTCTTCCAAAGAATCGCGAAGGTTCATTAATTATCTACATTGTCATTAATCTGTATGACAGGATAATTAAGTAATTTGTTATATATGCTCTTGCAAATGCGCTGAATTAAGTATACTTTTAGATCATAAAGGTAATTTATAATTCATTAATACATCTTTATTATACTGTGTTGTGTCCCCATTTCGGGTTAACACAGCTTCCGTACTACTTTCTAAAACGTTGCTTCTGCTTCCAAAACTAAAAAAATTGCACCACCTGTCGGATATATTTGATGTCTGAGACTGGTATAAATGTCATCAGCAAATGTAAGTATGCAATCGAACAAAGTGAAACATTAGAAAATGTAGCTCTGAGCTTAATGTACTTTTTAACATGATGTAAAAAATTCACAATAAATAATTGCAAGGTCTAAAAAATATGAGTCACATCGTCTGCTCGCAGGTATGTTTAGCATCATAAATCATGTGACCTCAATGAAATGTCTCTTGTTGATTTCCAAATATACGGGATCCCGTTTGTCAAATTTACCAATGAAAAATCATAAAATGTCTCATTAAAATTACGATTGTAGTATTTTTAATAGACAAAATTTCATTTGCAAGATATTTTAGTATTTACTTTGTCATTTTCGTCATTTTACAGATTGCATATCGTATTTATGTTAATAACTGGACACATGCGCTAATAGAGCCAGAGTACATTTTAATGCAGGTAATGGTGAAATTAAGCCTTAAAATATTCCCTTAAATTATTTTTAAGGGAAATCGACATTATTTGAAAATCTTCGATTTTTTTTCTCCAACCAGATCTCCGTACAGAGACATTTGTTTTCTGTTTACCTCGGAAATTGGTATACGTCAGTGTCATGGCTGCCGAAGTGATTACTTCGCTTGGGGCGGTGTATTGTCAAATTTAAGTGTGGCAATAGCAATGTTTTGTGATAAAAGAACAAGGAAGTGAGTGTTTGTTACGTTTAACATTAGAATTTCGATACAATCATCAACAGATTGCGCGCAGATCGCTTCGAACTGTAATACCACAAACACCGGTCACTAGATGGTATAAGTGTCATTATTATTATTATTATTTATGTATAATTTTCTATTCTGTTTGTCAATTTTTCGAATTTCCCAGAATTTCCCCACGTTCCAGTGATAATCAAACACTAGTACTAGACCTTGGTTTTACTAAAAATCAAGAGAAAATCTTATACGCTGTTAATATGTATCAATTGCTTAATTTATGTTCGATTCAGATATTCATGTTCAGCATGTTTTCATCTGTTGGGTACATAAACAAAACAACACCCACGTGTGTAGGTTATCACCAGAATCTTTAAACCAGGTATGTCTAAAAATAGAATTTGATCGATTTATGCACCCTATTCATGCACGCACACACACATGCACGCACACATGCACGCACGTACGCACACGCACACACACACACACACACACACACACACACATGCACCGCCTAAACAAACTAAATCTGGAAGCACTCCTGATCATCTACTGCTCTACATTTTGCAGGTATGTTGTAAGTGCGTGATGTGGCGTTCGTGTCTTCTGGGGCTGGCACTCCGTCTGGCACTCTTGCTGTATGGGGAGTGGCAGGACCGCACCATGGAAGTTAAGTACACAGACGTAGACTACTTCGTCTTTCACGATGCAGCGGAATTTGTCAGTCAGGTATTTTCTGTTCAAGTCTTTCCATTCCAGATCACTTAATAATATTTTATAAAATTTAGCAATTGAATTATTCTGACATGTATGTCTCCATGGTCACCATTGAACAATATTCTCCTAAGGATTATTTTTATAGAATTTTATTTTAACAATCATGATGTATTCATACACAATATCAAAGTCTTTTTGGACCTCTTTAGAGTTCATGGGACTTAATTTGTTGAATATAAAGTTAAAATGCTTCTTCAATTAAATATGCAAACTCATTTATTAATATTTACACATTTACTTGGAACTATATTTTGTCTGCATCCTTTAACCCTCTCCATGCTGGAGGCAACCGGATATGCCCTAAAAAGCAGTGCCTGTGCCTAATTCAGCAGGGAGAGGGTTAACCCAGTTCCCAAGACATTTTTCTATTTAGTGTTTGTGACTGAAAAATCTATATTACAATAGTTTCTACAGTTATGTGATTTGAATCTCACATTTGTGTTCATAGATTACTGAATTTATTAAACTCCTATCAGTTTTGCCAACTCGTTTAATAACTTCAGTAATGCATGACAACTCGTACGAGATCCTCTATATAATCATCAGCTGGAAATGAAGAAATATTTCGAAATTTGGATTTTTTTTTATTATGTGCTTAAATAATTTTATTTCCAGGGCAAGTCTCCATATGAACGTGCTACGTATCGCTACACCCCTCTCCTGGCCTTTATGCTGCAGCCGAATACATCGCTCCAGTGTTTCGGAAAACTCCTCTTCATCCTGTTCGACATTCTCACCGGGGTCCTAGTATACACCATGTTCACTTCCAGTGGCCACAAGCCTGCAGCTGCATCAATCTGCGCCTGTCTCTGGATCTTCAATCCACTCCCCATGACCGTGTCCAGCCGCGGCAACGCGGAGAGCGTCATGTCGTTCCTGGTCCTGGCGACGCTTCAACTGCTGCAGCAGAAACACGTGGTCCTGTCTGCCATCACGTATGCCCTAGCGGTCCACTTCAAGATCTATCCCGTGACGTTCACGCTGGGCATATACCTGTTACTCGGGAAGGACTTCTGTAGGAGCGAGAACAAGAACAAAACAAGGTTCACTCAGTTGAAAGAGAGACCGAAAGACGATGTTTTTGTTAGCGATTATGGTAGTAGTACTAGTACGCTGAATGAGATGCTATTGGAGTTAATTCCAAACAGAAACAGACTGGTTTTTATGTTGATAGGAGGTACGGTGTTTGGAGGGTTAATGTGGATATTCTATGAATGGTAAGTCAGACATTGTTGTGTTGGAATAGTCTGGTTCTTTCTTGCCCAAAGTCTGGCAACAATTTCTCAGAAAACACTTAGCTGGTATCGGCATTCCCACAGTTGATAACATGCAAATTTGTTTGATTTTGGTTGGATTTTAAAGATGAATGCCATTAACACTGTATCTTCCAAGTTTGGATTTTGTAATTTTAATAGTACACATAATAATAGCCAAAATCATGTTGCAGTTTACCCCCATAGTAAAATTTAACATTATGGAGTTGACTAAGATATAAGATTAAATCATAGTCATAACAAATTCAGGTACATGTACATTCAGATCGACCGAGTGACATTCTCAGATATCTCCGACCTGAGATGTTGTGAAGTTGCTATGATTGATGCACATTTACACTACTCATTACCTGATTACCAATACCATATATTGATTTAATGAATTATAAAACATTTTTATTATAATTTCCAATACATGATAATTGACAGACTTGAAGATATATTGATATGTTGAATTTAATTAAAATCTGTAAAATTTACACAAATCGCAAGCCGGAAGAATTTCATTCTGGTATCCATGGTAACTTGGCAGAGTACACGTGCTGTCAGGACGTTGTTGTTGCAGGTATGGCTGGGACTTCCTGCATGAGAGTTACTTCTACCACGTGGTGCGTCAGGACACGCGACACAACTTCTCGCCGTACTTCTACATGCTGTACCTGCTGGGGGTGTCTGGGTCCTCAGCGTGGGTCAAGATCCTCACCTTCCTTCCCCAGGCCCTCCTTATTGTGTCTGTGTCCGCCAAGTTCTACGCTGATCTCCCTTTCTGCTGCTTCCTCATCACTTACGTGTTTGTGGCACTCAATAAAGTGTGCACATCGCAGGTACATAAAACAGAAATATGCAGGTTTAAAAAAAAAAATGTTTTCATTACATTTTAAATTAATTTTATCTTCTTTTTGTTGCTTTGTTGTGTGTTTTTTTAAATAGATCTATATGTGGGTTGTTTTCCCCAAATAAAAACTTATATTTTTTAATAATTAAAAAAATCAAGTTTTATCTTTATCTGTATATATATTTTTGTTCGTTTTGTTTTGCATTTTGCTGTACATGTAATAACAAATTACTACAAATTATATTCTTATCTATAGACGGCTGTTTATAATGTCCATAATTTAATATGCAAGTAATGAGATAGTAATATTTTTTATTTTTTATTTATTGTACAGTATATATTTTTATGTTCTGTTACAATAATTTGTTATATGTATGGATTCATTACTAAGACCTATGTGTGGGTCTTTACGGAATCTTGTGATGTATATCCTATTCATGTACATGTAATTGCCTTATTTCAGTATTTTCTGTGGTACTTGTGTCTGGTTCCATTCCTACTTCCTACAGTACACATCTCAGCCACACAGACAGCCGTCCTAGTCATACTGTGGTTCCTCGGTCAGGTAATGGACGAACAAATACCTAATAAAATATTGCAATACCAATAAAAACTTGACATCAGAAACAGTAAAACATTCATATGACTACACTAACCTAGACCTTGGTCTGTCAGTACCAGCCAATGCTAGCAGGTTTACTGCAACATTTAGCCCTAAAACTGACAAGCCGTGAGAAGTGAAAGAATCTTGAAAACTGCTATAAACCTAAATTTTAACACCAAAAAAAATAAATATATTAAAGAGTGACTGAACATGTTAATTCTGTATCATTCACCATAGATCAGCTTCCAAAAACACAGAATGTAGATTCTCTGTTTTATGAAGCTGTGGTCCGTTGCACAGAACAATTGTAGCTACAGTTGATTGTAAGTCAAAATTTTGTAACACGCTACAAGTATAAGTCTGTTGCATAAATCACTGTGATCGCTACAATACTTGAGAATATGGTTAGCTAAAACTATTGTAGCGATAAAAGTGGTTCATGCAACCAGACTTACATTTG
>JAUTBT010050312.1:0-15968 GCA_032361225.1 Lepetodrilus schrolli | reverse complement strand
TTGCGGGACTATTCGAGTGTGTTTTATCGTAAGTATCTCATAGAAATAGAAAATAAGGAGAAATAATTTTCTCCTATCAATGTTATCCTACAAGTTGATAAAAGAGTCTTTGCCGAGTATTTTGGTAACTTTTATCAATGGTGTTTATCACCCAATATTATTTAAAGTCATTTAAGAAGAAAAACATCACTAAATAAAGTTTTCACTGGAAAGTCAATGAAGAAGCTGATGTGCATTTGCAATGACATCATAGCAATGCTATGACATCACAGTGGGCATGGTGGGTGGTGATATCACAATAGCGTGCATAAATGGGTCAAATTCTATTTTTAGACATATCCGGTTTAACAATTCTGGTGATAGTCACACAGATGTCACTGTGTGACTGTTGTTTTATTTACGTACCTTACGTTGTATCGCGATCTATATTGTGTGGGCCATGCTGAACAACAGAAATTTAAGCACACGATCCATATTAACGGCGTATTAAGATTTTATCTGGAGTTTAGTCAACCCAAGACCTAGAACTCGTGTTTGGCTATCAACGGAACTTGGAAGATTCTGGGAAATTCTAAAAATAGACCTGACCTACTTACAGGCCCAATGCTAGATTCTTTGTCAGCAGTAGGATAACTATGCAAATTAGTAATTTTTGACCAAGCAGTGAAGTTGTAGAATGTTATCTACAGTAGAATAACACAATATTGTCCTACTGCTGTTATCTCCTGTGCTAGACAGTAATTGGGTAATAAAAAACAAATCCATTAAATTTTGACTTAAGTGAACGTTCTTGGTAAAGTAAAGGTCCAAATCTAGTTTGTAGAGGTTGTGTTATATTGTTAAGGAATTGTAATTAACATTCAACAATGTAACAATTATGTGCGTTTCTTTGCTCCATGAACTCCTATGCAAACTTTTATATCCGTGTGATTGTCGCGTATGGATGAAAGATTCCTGCCGCGACGTAATACAATACTATTAGCTTTTACCCCACGATATACGGTATATATATATGCGTGTGGTATGCATGCTGACATATTGTTATGGGGGGAAATCTAGGTTGTTTTGAAGTTCTTTATACCAAGTGTCCTTATTCAGTCCAAGAATGGCAAAACATTCTGTAGCTTTGTTATAAATACTTGAATACTATGCACAGTGCTTGAACATATCAACATTTGTGGATCAGTTTTTAGTACCATTAGTATGGTGACGTCATTTTGCTTGTGTTACAGGAAAGGGTTTTGTTAAATGTATAGAGTTGTGAAAATACTGGTATCCATAGCATGTGATGTTTGTTTTTTTATGATACATCATTCTGGAATATTTTTTATTTTGCATATATATTATCACGTACATCAATTTAATATTGTATACAAAATATTTTATGAGGATTTCAGTGTAAATTCCTCACTATAGATTTTCCATTTATTGTACATTTAAATTTTATAATGAAAGAAGTATACCTTTTTATGATACAGTTCTTGTTATTGATATTAAAATATTTATTAATACATACATTGTCTCAAAAACCCATGTCTACCTTAATGATTCTCTATATTAAATAGTAAGATTTTTTAACCATGAAAATATCTTTCTATTATGACTTAACATGTTTTTCTTTTTGATATTTTAACTCATTGACATATAGTCAGATTTCTTTCATACTCAACCCACCCTCTCGCAAATAACTTTAAAATTCTGCTTGGTTTCATTGGTTCCTGTTTGAAGAATCATAGCCCTATGAGCGTCTTAATTCACGTTTGGGGATTATGACTCTCACAGTTCTATATTATTTTTGGAATGACACCCTGATGCTAAACCCAATCACTGTCTCAGATATCATACAAGGTATTCACAGTTTTCGTATAAAGTTAGAAAAGTAACTGCAGTCCGTCTACGATATCATTTAGCTAAAACTGTAGGACTTAAACAATGTTTCACTGTTAGGATGAGCAAATCGTCTGAAAATAATGAGTCGCAATTTTCGTTACTAATTTGCTAAGTTATTTATCAATGCAATTGCGAATCGAATCGTGAGCGATTCCTTTAGTGTAGTTTTGACTGGTTCTATTTAATGTTATCATTGTGTTTGGGTGAAAGCAGCTCCCCCAGGGAAGGGCAGGACTCCGAGCTACTACATAGGAGTTAAGATCACGTGGCCTAGGGAAGATGTTAAAATGTACCATTTGTATTTTTTTTAGATATATATAAAAAATATATATTTTACTATTACTGGAATTATGAGGACAATTATTCTCGATAAAATTTCTGTTTGTGCCAAATGTTATTGATCAAATTTTAATCTTAATTATAGAAGATTTGTATATTTTATTGTTATGATATCATAATTAGTTTCATTATGCTTTTAGTATATATGTATTACTAACTTTCTTATTTGAAGTACTGCCTGAAGTACTTATTAATAAAATAATTTTGCTTTGTAATTATATTTAATTTATGATACATTTTGCACAAACTCCATGATTATGAGAATATAATGTTAATTGTAAATTGTACAAACTTAATGCTTATAAGAGAATACACTGTAATCTTAATTGTACAAACTCAATGCTAATGAGAATATTATATTGATTTTATAATGCTAATGAGAATATAGTTAATTGTACAAATGCAATGCCAATAAGAATAGAATGTTAATTATGCAATGCCCATGAGAATATAATATTAATTGTACATTTACTCAATAGCTATGAGAATATAATTTTAATCATATACAGTATGGTATGTATAAGGCTTACCGTAATTACCATAATATATCGAAACCCTCTAATAGTTTGAACACCTAAATTAATCGTAGAAAATATTTGTTCCGAACCTAAAAATACAAACATGGCCATTTTTTTTCAAATCGTAATTTTCTAATTTTTTAAATATAAATTCAATTAAAATAAAAATTAAAGTCCATTTATTTACCATTTCATTTACAACCATATTTTGTACTTTAATTTGGTTGGCCCAAATTATACGAACACCGATCATTTTAAATGTTCATATTTTTCTAATAATTCGAACAGCTATAAATTTAATTATTTTCTCATGTTCGAATCATGAGGGTAATTATGGTATTTACAATTGTATAGAATAGAATATTACATTCTATAAAGGTGACAATTTAAAACTGAATGCTCATGGATACCAAGATATGAGAATCTCAGATGGAATTGTATTTCTTATACATTCCAACCCAGAATCTCAGATACACTAGTTTGTTTGACAGTGGACCTGTTCAGGTCGGTGTATAATGATATTTCGATGACAGAAATGCTCATAACTCTGTTTACACCGGTGATGCAATAGTGACTCATTGGTGACACAATGGTGACACACTGGGTGGTGGTGACATGCTGTGTGGTGACACTAGTGACACAATGGTGACATGCCTAAGACATACCGGTGAGTCACAGCCAGTTTTCTGAATAGGTTTGGCTTGCTACACGTTCAGCATAACATCATCATTCTATTAATATGAACCCTGTAATAGTTCGAACACATATAAAGTCATCACTGAAAATTTGAAAGCTGGAATTAAACGCTGGTACTGCAGAACTGATACAATAAAAATATTAAAAGCAGTCAATTCAAGATATTGTACCACTTGAATTGATTTTGCTGTAAGACGTTTTATCATTTGGACTATTAAACAAATATACAGTTTATGTTGTAGAACTTACAAATGTTATTGAACCCCAAAGCGTATGTGTTTATAATCAGTTTGAGTTGATTCTGTTTGAAAGTACAGTGTAGTTGTTATTTTATGGATCTTTAGTTTCAGTGATTACTGCAAGCACTTTGGAAACCTAGAATCGCTGAAAATGCGTATTTATTTACACATATTCTTTTGTGTATTCTTGGAATTGTTTTCATTATGATCTTTGGCAAGTTTTCCATCTCTGATGTTACACATTATATTGTTTTAATAAAAGTAAGTGTGGTTATACCATATGAAATTATGAAATCTTGTCTTGATTGCTGTTCAATACATAACTTATATTTTTGGCAACGTTTTTTTCTGTTTGTTTTTATTTTGATTGTATATTCATGTAGTGCTTGTTAATATATTGCATTAGTAATTGTATTATTCACAGAAAGTATTACCAATAGTTTTAGTTGTATGGACTGTAGCCTACATCAACAATAATAATGTACTGATGATATGTAAGCAGATTAGTATCCAACTGAAATATTTCACATTTGATAACTGATAAAAATATGGTAGTTTTATTTTCATAGTCAGATTTGACCCTTGCTCCGCATTTATTGTGTATGTTAACCATTGGTATGTGGTAGTATAGTATGAATTGAGCTTAGTACACTGTAATGTTGCATATGAGTAACCCTTGGTATGTGGTAGTTTTGTGAGTTAACCCTTGGTACAGGTAGTATTCTGTTTGTAGTAGTGCTAATAACCATGATGAATATAAAATACATCGTGATATATGCAATTTCATTTAGACAAAAAAATGCATTATTTTAATACACATTATTCATAACATAGCCTAATATTCCAATTCTGTCAGTTGATATGTGTTCAGTTAGGAAAATCATGAGCAACGTAATTTCGATTTCGGAATGAGCTCGAACCAGAAACGTTCCAGAGACAGTTAGCTATAGGTAAGACATGTACATATTACTTTAGCACATTCCAAATTGTCCCAGTCTTCAAGCAATACATGAACAAAGATCAGATGGACTATTATACTGGTGTAAGGATGGTACAATCAACTGAAATAAGATAAAAATAGTGATTTTATTTACCACTAAGGGAACCAACTTAAATAGATCATCATCACGTATGGGCGAAAGATTCCCGCTGTGACGTAATACAATAACTCACTCACGGCAATAGGGGATTAAACATGATTTAATGGGTTACATATACCAGCCCTTCTGTACAGAACGATATATCTCTGAGAAAACCTTAACTCCTGCACCTAATCTTTGGTTACACCATTGCTAAGCATTCGAGTGACAAGCATATACATATATCCTATACCCCAGATGTTGCGAAGTATTTATGATTGCATTTCTAAGTTTGGAGAAAGGCAGACAATCACGGTTTGTTGACATATTTCATTGTCAAATGTATATTGGCCAACAAGCCACATTTTCCACATGTCCCACTGGTTTTCAATATTTTCATATTTCATATTATTTTTTATTTTTTATCTCGCTATAAAATATACAAAACTATGAAAAGAAATAATTCAACACAAGTGAGACAAGTGGAAAATGTAGCTTGTTGGTCAATATACTTGTGTAAACAAAACAAATGTACATACTTTCAGGTAAAATACGTTTGACCATGAACTATGTCAACAAATCGTGATTGTATGCCTTTAAGGCTTGCCTTAGATATACGTTATGCTGTACACGAGGGCGCTGCGGATACAGTTAATATTTTCATTAATGAATCCATATCGATATTGTTACAGTTATTAAACTAATGAATCCATATCTATATTGTTTGTTATCGTTAACGATTCCATATCGATATTGATTAGATAGAAAGTCCTACCCAAATGTGGAATGTTTCATGTTGGACATACGCTATGAACTAGCTTTGTATAATCTCTATATAATCATGCATTTAGTCGGTACTAAGTATAGTCCGTGGGAGCTGTTTTGTATTAGCTATGTGATAATGAATAAATGAAATGTGTTTAGTTCACGTGTTGTCGTAGTTTGAATTGCCATTATTCCCACGTTATCCCGTTGATATTTCCATCGCTGTTCACGTAGGACTACAAACACTGTGTTCGTAAAAGTGAGAAGTGAAACCGGAAACAAATCGGAAATTAAATATACTGTAATAATACAGTATTTTTGGTACCAATCGGTATATGTGTACGAATAATGATGGCTTCTTGTCTTATGGACAATTGGGGGATATCACTGCACGTAGGACCGCAATTTGAATTGTTTCTGTTATGCACAAGGTACCTCTCTTTTTGAGGAATGAAAGTTCATATGAAATAGTCTATACACGTGTAAGATGTAGGTCTAATTTTTCATTTGTAGTCTTCTCAATAGGTCTTCTAGGAAATCATCATTGATCACAGTATCTGCTTATATATGGGAGAATTATTGCCACACATGCAGCTATAGGCGTATAGCAAACTTCTAAACGGACCTGCTGCCTATATAGGAGAACTAGTGACCACTCAACTAGAAGAAGAAGAAGAACAGCTGCCTATGAGAACTATTAACCAAAAGCTTTGCAAAACCAGGGTAGCCCTGTCACCGGCAGGAAGGAGGTTAATCCATATCATTGTATATCAAGATCATGCCATTTGAGCTTCATTTCCATTGGCATTAAATCTATTGTAATCCAGTTCTCGACTTCAAACACCATGCCATGCTTTTGTCAGAGACTTACAAATACCAATGCTCTTTGTTGTATTTAATGCAATACCGGTAATTAATAAATATTTCACTTTCGTAAATTGATACGTGGAAGTGTATAGTAGGCCTAAATCATACTCCGACTTGGGTTCCGTGGCGAAAACTCATCATTGTGTGTGCATGCGTGTGCTTGAATGTGTGTACGTGTGTGTATGATAAACAGGATTCAAGTTTGAAAGCAAGTATATGTATTATACAGAAATCTGGCGTGCAACTGTTCTATTTTAAAATACAATTTCAAATTCCATTGATCATACACTTAATAGGCTAACAGCAAAGCATGTGTCCACAGGACTGTTTAACGGTTTTGCGACTTGTAGTGTAGGCCCTATGAATTCTGATGGTGGACCTCAGAAGAAAATTAATGAATATACGAGATTGCAGAATTGATCTTCAAACTGATTAAATACGACATTGACCACATGAAATGACCAGGCTAACCATATATAATAGGTACGTGTATACATACCTAATATAGCAGCATCGCAAGAATTAATAGGGGCCTACTAGTATATATAGCAGTGTTGGAAATTAAGAAAATAGTAAGGTGGTCATTCTCCATAGTCACAATGTTAATGGTGGCCAAATCAATAACATTGCAGATCTTCAAATGACCCCATGACCCCCCTTTAAATTTGAACACTATAGGCTCTATATTATATATTATTAGACTATTTAAACAACAGTCCAATAGATCAATAGGATCTACCAGTGGGCCTATTACTATTTCAGTCGTTGATTATATATAATTAGCAAGCTGTAATACAAAGAATTGAATGAGGTTTGTGACTGAATGCTTGGGCCATGCAGTAGGCCTAATGATGAGCTGCAAGCTAGACCTTGAAGATACTATTAGAGAGAGACATGTAGTTGACATACCTAAATTGTGGCAGACCTTAATGACATAATACAATAGCTATAAAACCCAAAGCACTATAATATGTGACAAATCACACACACGCTGAAACAAGTAAAACCATATATACACCTATGTACACCGATAAATCTGACACTACCTCGCTATAACATGGTCACATTGCTACTGCCACCATCATCTAAATATTCTGAGGTTTTCACCGTCCTTTTGCGAAGTTCCATTTGATTTGATTTGAACATGTATATGTCTGTATATAATATTAACTTGAATAGTTGACATGTAAATCCTGAAAAGTTCGTGACTTTCTTTTGCATTCCTTTGGCATAAATTCAATGGAAAAAAAAAAACCACCCAACTTAAGTAGATATTTGAGTAAACATACACGATCATACACTTATTAATGCGATTTATTGTGTAGCCCTATATCATAAAACATCTCGCTACACCATTTAGGTATAAACAAAACGAGAGTAGTACAGCGTCCTCAATCCCCAGTTAAATCTAGCTAGAGCACCTGTGTTGTATTGAACTCGCATCAGATAACCTTCAAGAAAAAAATGACAGTTCCGCAACATGCGAACATTCACAAGTCGGTCGATCGAGCTCTATGATAGTCTTTGAATAATGAACAAGCTTGTCGTGTGCTCGAACTTTAGTCTATGAATACATGCAGCTGATAAATTATAGATATGACATATTCAGCTTCGGTGTTTGCAGTTAAAATTGCGCTATGCTAGAGTTCGAGACGTAAGGTTCCGAGCGAGTCTACAAGTAGCGCAGACGACGCACGCAATGAGTTGTTTCTTATCAGTCGACATCTGAATAGCTATGCCGCCGCCACTCAGACCACTGCAGTATCGTCGCAAACTGAACATAGATTTGTCACTGGTGCCACCAAGTCGCCACAGTGTCTTCGTGAAAGGTTTACCCAGGAATGCAAACCCAGACGAAATCAGGTAAACTTAATGTGGAATATAATCGATTAGTTTTGCTGTGAGAAACGGCCGATCATGTCAACAAACGACATTCTTGGACATGGTTTTTAGTCCAGTTGAGAATGTGACACTGCATGGACTGACATTTATCTCTTATCATAATGGACTATATGGACTTTCAGTACACTTTCGACATGTTAGATAAAAATACTTTCCCTTTGACCAATTGCTCGATTTAACGTCTCCATTTGGCATTTGTTCGAGCTTCAATGGTCCATACTGACACACAATAAAAACGCAACACGATTTTCTTTTGGTGGTTATTGCATTTTTAGTATTATAGTTAAATTGAAATATTACATAATGAATATTGCTCCCAGAGACTGTGTTACATTTGTGGTAGCGCAATGGTAGAACATTGGAATTTTGAGCCAAAGATTCTTAGTTCAAATCCTGTCCCAGGAGCCCAGCATCAAAGTTTGTGATAGTTACCTTTCTGATGATGTATTGATAGGATGCACTGTCTGTACTATGGCAGTGCAACTATCATTCTTGGTCCGTCAGTCCCAGCAGGTTTACTGCAACATTCAGTGCTATGTATGTTGCGGGGTTCCTCCTGAGATAAAGCTAACAAACTGTGATGTAAGTGAAAGAATCTTGATAGCGGTTATGAACTGGTTCACATGACTAGATGAACCCCAATTAAACAAAATATTAGTAATAAGTTGAAAAGTGATATTGAATTTATTAATGGACAAGTGCATTAAAAAAATTAATTTATGCATACAACCTACTACAGGATAACGATACAAAGCCCATTATGATTATATATCTATCTACCGGGGGTAATATGGTGGTGTCGATTGTGATCTGTTTCTAGTTCATATGTTTGTGTAATACATGTTCAATAATACTATCTGCCATCCAAATATAATTTCCTTTGATGATTTCATGGGTTTCTGAATACTTCAAGTTCAAATTGGATTTATTACATAATACTGAGATCAATATATTCAGTGATGTTCCAATATTATATTCCCAATATAAAATTTTACCAGAAACATGGGTTAAATGATATGACATTAAATAATAATTTGATCAAAATAATTTCTTTTGTGTAAGTAAATTAGTAGGTTTCTCTGATGCTTTGATATGGATAAATAGTATGTGAAATTAGATTTAACCAAATATATATTCATCTCTGAATTATAATTTGCTGCTTGTAAACATTTAATAACATGGTAACTATGCAGATGTTACCAGTCTTGAAGGCATAATAGCATGGGTTTGTTTACATATTTCATGGTCAAACATATCTTTATCTGAAAGTATGTACATTTGATGTCTCTACACAAGTATATTGGACAACTAGCTACATTTTCAGCATATCCCACTGGTTTTCAATATTATCATATTTTATATTTTAAAAATATTTATAGCTACGCACAATGTATATACGTCATCGAGCTCCTCAGCAGTGCGTGCGACTGAATTGCTGTTCAACTTTGCTGCAAGAAGCTTCTCAGAGCGAAGATACATACCATTTGCATTATTTGGTATAGCGATTCGCAAGGCATTTCCCTGTGCCGTAGATACATGGAAGGCATTTTTGCGCGAAATGTGATGATACGTATGCTAAATGAATATACTTTGCATTTCTAACTCGTATTTGGTCAATTGCGGCAATAAAAATCTATGATAGTATGCATTTAAACTAGATTTGTACATATTGAAATTTGAAATCCTGACTGATTGGTCGCAGTCATGATAGGATTTGATGTTTGCTTTGCCAACTGCTGTTACCAGCCTTGGTTTGTCAGTACCAGCTGGTGCTCACAGGTTCATTGTAACACTATCCTCTTTTTGTGATATTGTGATATCAGCGTAATAATCTAGAATGCAGCTCAATGTCTAACTTAGGAAATGGTGATACCCATTGCTTGTCTATGAGTACCATCTGGTTGGATTAGTCTGTCCATCAGCAGCAGATCAGAAACTAATTTTTCAAAGATAACTTTTGTGTATCATACTTTCCAGGTGTATCCCTGTGGTTATTTGATTACATGGTTGCCAGACATATAGGCCTATTGTTATTTAATAAATGTATTATTTGATATTTATATTTATTTATTTTAATTTAAATTTTTGATATATTACAACTTACATGGATAGGTTAGCAATATTTTACATTAATTTTTCTATTTATTTCTTTAAAAAACTAAATGTAATTATTTTGTTTGTGCCGCATAAATCTGTAATGTTGGCCCAATTTTAAACATCCTATGATAGGTGCAGCTGGTGTCTCCAAGAGGAAAAGAATACAGTTATGCAATAATAATATTTTTTTTCGATACAGGGAAGAGTTTTCAAATGAATGTGGCCTCTGCTCCATTCTCTTCCAGAAGCATCGGCCCAATTGTATTTTCCTCGTGCTACGTTTTGAGAAAGCTGAAGATGCCAAGAAGGCCATATCAAGGTTAGAAAATGATAAAATGCAGTTAAAAAAATTATTATTCTATGTCGTGTGTAGCCGAGTGTGATGTGCATCTCGGCCAGCATGGTTACCCATTTAGCTAAGTCGGTCAAACATTGGACGCACAATCCAGCAACTTGGGATGGAATCCCAGCATCAGCAGTGGTTATGTTTCATGTGTCTGAATAATGATTGTAAAAAAGCAGAATTAAAATTTCTAAGATGTCACTACAGGGTTTCTCAAGGTTTGCAGATTAGGGAGTCAAAATTACCATCAAGACAAAATGACGACTCAAATTCAACTTTTGACCATTGGTCATATTATTTTTTAACCATCTACGATACATTTTAGGAGTAATTTTCTTTAAGAGGGAATCAAATACTAGTATGTGTTTTGCACACCAAACTCTGATCTATTGACACCAATGTGGTGCTTTGAGCAGGGATTTGGAATATTATAGGTAATTATTATTATTAATATGCTTATTATTATTATTAACATTATTATTAACATTATTATTAACATTATTAACAGGATAGACATTTTGTAAAGGGTGCAAACTAATTCTGTTTTTACTCGTAGATTTATTTTCCTTCCATGATTCAGTCTTATGGAATATTGCATGATTGCAAGGTCATGGTGTGTGTGACATGAATGGTTTTATATGTCCTTTGTTGGACCATAATATAAAATATATTGTTTCACACAGCTATACTGTAGTTGTTGTGAATTATTGAATAGCTAGCATTCTTGCTTCTGACATGCCTACAACAAAATCAATTTAATATATGGATATACATATATGTACAGACACTAGTTGGTGTCTGAAATTGAAATGAGCACAATAGTATTAACAAGCAAGGTTTTTCATTAAAATAACCCTAGCAAACGTTATGTACTATGACAACAAGGCTGAGCATATCAGTTTTCTTTAGTATTATCCTTAATAGTAAATACCATTTTATAAATAATTAATGTTTTAGCAATCCTGTCTGTAGCAACAAAACAGAATGTGTATTTTTTTAGTCAAATTAATATAGTAATGGTAATAAGTAGTTTCCAGTTTTCTCAGTATTTGTTATTCATAAATATCAAATAGATTGAATAAAAAAAATAATATCAGTTATTCTAATTATTAATTTAACCCTCTCACCCTAACCCTAACCCTAATCATGTGAGCCAATCAGATTGCCAGGAAATAGGTCTGGGTTTTGGAATAGACCACAAATCCGGGTCTGGTTCCAGGTACAGGGAATAGTTGATGATAATTTCAAACCCAACAATATCTTTCATTGAGATTGCACTTCTTGTCAATGCCAATAAAGTAACATTGATTTTCATTTGATGGATTACAATTATTCGATATTGATTGAGCATTATAGCTTCATGACTTCCTAGAGAGTATTTTTCTGATCTGGTCGGAATGCCTTGATGTCGGCAGATTTGATGGCTGGAAGTTCCGTGGAGAGTTCCGACTGACCGTGGACTGCTATAAGGATGTTCTCAAGTACCACCTGCAACAGAAACAGCAGACCTCAGGTCAGCCCTAAGTTCTCAGTATTCCTTTATAATTCAGCATTTAAGGTACTAATACTAGAGGAGCGCACGCGCGTGGTGTGTGTGCGTGCGTGTGTAACAGTGTCGCATCGTTGGCCATGGGGTTCCTGTATTGTTGGACTTGCAGAAGCAAAGGTCCCAAGTTGGAATCTACCTCAAGGTCCATGCATCAATATTTGTGGAAGTTACCTGTTTAATGCTGTCTGTGCTGTCACAGGCTGGTGGTAGTTCAATGTTATAACATTGGACTTCACAGCCAAATGCCCAGGGAGCCTTGTATCAATGTTCATGGAAGTTAATTTTTTGATGCAATCATGATAGGATGCGCTGTCTGTACCGTGGCAATACAGTTATCATCCTTGGTCTGTCAGTACCAGCCGGTGCTTGCAGGTTTAATGCATCATTCAGCACTACAGATTTTGGGTTTCTGTCTGCCGTAAACTGACAAGCTGTGATGTAATTGAAAAAATCTTGAAAGCAACTCTACACCCCAATGTTAAAAAAATAACAAATTATTATCCATTGTATGATAAATATCGATGCTTGCCCATTATGTCTTAATTGTATGCTATAACGATTTAAAAGTACAACATGATTATATTTGACATTAAACAGTACATGTTTTTTCATTGTTTGAACAGTGAATGAGAAGAGTTGATGTAGATACATTCTATCAGTTTTTGTTTGTATGAAGCCTTGAGTCATGCTCTAATATCCATATATTAGATTTTGCATTTGGATCAATATAGCTGTGACATTGACCTTGCTGTCATTGTTTGTCAAAAACGTGTCTAAGTGTGTCTACAGCCTGTGTATATTGAGATAATATGTATGCTTCATTGAATATCGACATTCACAATCAATCGTCAGAAACACCACAATTAGCTAACTAGTCTTAGGACTACTAGTCTTAGGAGAACTGTTGCTAGTCTCAGGACTACTCTGACTAGTCTTATGACAACTCTTATAAGTCTAGGACAATATTCTTGTGACAACTTACTAGTCACAGGACATTTAGGACAACTCTTTATGAGTTGCAGGACAACTATTACTATACTAGTAGTTGTAGGACAACACTTAGGACAACTCTTTATTAGTCGTAGAACAACTTTTACTATACTAGTAGTTGTAGGACAACACTTAGGACAACTCTTTATTAGTTGCAGGACAACTCTTACTATACTAGTAGTTGTAGGACAACACTTAGGACAACTCTTTATTAGTCACAGGACAACTTTTAGTTGTAGCAAAACTCTTAGATTGTTTCCAGCACTCATCACCTCCCATAATTTCATATTTAATATTCTGCCCAGATGTATTTGATTATATATTTAATTTAGGTATTCCCGTATTCAAATGGTGTGTGTACATATCGCCCTATACCATGCACATTATAACCCTAGTACACCAGGATTCCAGCTGGAAAGATTCCTGGGAACCACGGGAGGATGGATTCCATCCTCCTCTTCCAGTCGGAATTTTTCGGCACCAGCACCTGGATCCTATCGATAGTTTCCACGACAACAGTTTCCAAGACAACAATGTCGATGATGACCATCAGTTTAGCCCTCAAACACGTAACATAAATATTTTCTAAAAGATAATTTCTAGAATAATAGGAATTGTAAATAATTTATATTTTGCGCTAGTTTCCTAGCTAATCCCAACAGGTGTATATCCGAACGAACGAACGAACGAATGAATGATAATAATAGTAATAATAATAATAATAGATGGATGATGGATAAATGAATGAATGAATGAATGAAGTAATGAAGTTTGTCCTTATGAAAAATTAGTTTCACAGCTTATTACACAAAAATGGCGTGTCTTGAGCGTACATTTAGCCTATGGAATTTGGTGGGATATAAATACTTATTATTATTATTATTATTTTCCCACGGGGTCAGTAGAGAAAACTGTAATGACTGTTCTGATTTCTCCAACATGTGTTGTCATGCTCATGACACATTCCTGACATGTTCATGACAATCCAGTCCTTCTTTCCTGGTTTGATGACAGACTTTCCCGCTTTCCTTGGTGTTTTATATGTTACCCAAATACTATGTATGAGAAGGAATCACATACAAGCCATGCAATACATGCTATCAAATATGGGTGAAATTTTCCTGCAGCATTGTAAAACAATCAATAAATATATGTTCTTGCAAATGGTGGCATTTTCACAAAGTGATTGTAGCTGCTGTAAAACCTAAGGCTTGAGTTAATGGCTTAATACAAATTATATATATACACATATACTTTCTAATATATTTTTAAGATTTAAGGTTGAATAATGGGAATCAATTTTGCATTTGTACTATACAGAGATTAGTAGTGCATGTGGTTTAGCTGATAAACATAATTTCATAGAAATAATTTTTGTTTGTTTGTATAATTCAACCTTGGTAAGTAACTAGTATTATATTATTTAATTATCATAATATTTTTGTTATTTGGAGAAAATGAATTTTTCACATGCTATGATAATATATTTTTCAGACAGACGGTATGGTCCCAGTGCAGTTAATCGAGCCAAACGATGGTATCAGCATCCAATGACTTCAAGAGGCCGCATATCGACACAGAGGCCTTATAACAAGTTGTACGACAAGCATAGATTCCACAGCAGGTCTTCGCTGGACAGATCACATGGCAGATCACGTGATCGATTGGATGACCGTTACAACTCTCGTCGCAAGTCCAGCGACCGATCCAGCGAACACTCGTGTAACAGTTTGCAGAAGGGGTCACGTGACACCTCGCACGAGCGGTTGTGCAGCAACTCACACGACATGTTGCGAGACAACTCTCATGAGATGTCGCACGATGGCTCGTGCGATAGGTCGCAGTCAGAAGAGAGGTCCCGTAAAATACCATGCAATAGGTCGAGAGAATACGGCTCTCGGAGGCCAATGTTACGGTCAAAGGAAAGAAGATACGACATATCGAGAGAAATATCAAGTGAGAGAAATGGCAGTGACTTGGCTGGAATGTCGAGAAGACAAGAAAGGTCATCCTACGAGAGGTCACATGTAAGGTCGTTGGACAGAGTAGACAAAATCATGCATGGGAAATGGCAGGACCAGTCGAGGGAGAGTTCTCGAGAAAGGTCATCAGCTGAACTGCACCAAAGGTCAAGTCAATCCAGAAGTAGATCACAGTCTCTAGTAAGCATTCTTTCCAAATTCCATAATCTATTGTAAATATTGTAGATGTAAATGGCTTGAATTATATGACATATGTACTGAAATTTGCTGTGGTTCTCATTCCACATGGTTCATAATCATGGTGAAATATTCCCACTGCAATGTAACGCACTACTTTAATCAATCAGTCATATTCATGATTCCAACAGAAGTGAAAAGTATTATATTATAATTATTAATGTAACCTTATTTAGCATATGATGTCAGATGTTATTATATTGTTTTAGATAAAAACAATGCTGTTTGTCATGGATATTTTTACATCAATAATTAAATTCAGGATGGTGGAATTGGAAGCAATGACGACTCTAAAGGGAGGTAAGTGATACCTGTTTAAACATTTTTTTAATTGGGGTTTAGAGACACTGTCAAGATTCTTTCACTTATATCACGGCTTGTCAGTTCAGGGCAGGAGAAAACCTGCAACATCCGTAGCGATGAATGTTGCAGTAAACCTGCGAGCATCGGCTGGTACTGACAAGACCAAGGATGA
>JAUTBT010050301.1:0-15969 GCA_032361225.1 Lepetodrilus schrolli | reverse complement strand
AAGAATTGGGTCAAACGATATCTACTGCTGTAGATATCGCTTGTTATGTAAAAGCGATATCTACTGCGAAAAGACAGTATTGTCTGATAAATAGAGAATATCACCCAAGTGTCTTGGAATATGAACTATATCAACACGAGTTGTGAAAGTTATTAAATCCAAGGCTTTGCCGAGGATTTAATAACTTTCATCGACGAGTGTTGATATAATTGATATTCCAAGACACGAGGCTGAGATTCTATTTATCACCCAATATAATTTTCAAGTCATTTAAGAAGACAAATGACACATCATAAAGATTTAACTTTGAAATCAATGTTTAGGCTGCTGTGCATTTGCATTGTGACTTCATAGCAATGCTATGACACCACAATGGTAGTGATGATATCACAATGGTAGAATAATCAAATAATTAGGTCAAGCGATATCTACAGCAATGACATCACAATGGTAGCACAATCAAATACACCACTAATTGGGTCAAACGATATCTACAGCAGTAGATATCGCCTGTAGAAATCGCTGATCTCTCACAAGCGATATCTACTGCACAGACATAGTATTGGGTGATAAACAATATATACCAGACTAAACCATGGCCAATGCCATTGATAATGTTGATGTTAAAGGCTAATAATGAGAGGGATACTGTTCTATTTTTAGGCCACAGGCCAATATAAAATGTTACAATGCAGTATGTAATGTTGGGTAAAGTTTAATCGCATCAAATGTGTATTTTGACAGATTAATATGGTATCTGTACATGTAGAATTCATTAGATTAACAACATGTGTAAATGATGGGGTAGACTACTATTTATAAGGTATATATTGTTTTCTTTAATCGTTAAATGACAAACATTCAAATATATAAAATGGAATTCATTTTCAACATATTGATAACCATAGTTGTTATATTAGCGACACATATGGTATTCTTCCAAAACATCTACCCATCTGTTAATAATTGAATTATAACAGCTACACCTCAATTTTGCTAATGCATGTTTAATGACTAATATTGATATCTTAGAGTTACGCAGTTTCGTACATAAGAGTTCTGTCATGTTGATCCAATGTCTCGTTCCGCAGAACAATCGTAGCGCTACGAGAGTCGCAACTCCGATTGGTTAAAAGGACTAAATCATTTTCCCAGTCGCTTTACAAATGGCGGGATGTTAGTCACGTAGTTAGAAGAGTACCCTGTGATTGGTGCTCGGTCAGACGGTTGATAGGTCAAACGGTCCTGCATCCATAGCTGGTCATTTGTAAGGAAATCAATCACTGTACGTGGTGTAGGATCATCAGTTCTTTAGGTTTATACAAAATGCATTGTTTGAGTCACTTTAACATTCGTTACGACTATCGTAGCGCTACGATCGGCCAGGACTTAGTTCCTGTTGACTTACGTGGGCATGCCCAGCATTCGACAGACGACAGCAGCCTCATGCTGACCAAAGTTATCATCGCAGACAGTACCCCACATGCCGCTGTAGTATACTTCCAAACGGCCTTCGGTGGGGGATGTTCCGTTGACCAGCCTCACTTTCAGTGACACAGGGGAGTGTAGACGCATACAGCTGAGGCTAATATCTTCAGTGTGTCTGCAATTGCTGGTGCCGAATGGTGCGCGACGACAGTTAAAGATAGTCGTCTCGTGTCCATTGCAGTCCACGTCATCCATCCAGATTTTGCCAGTGCCCATCCCGTACGGTGTGCCTGTCATGACTAACGCACCAGTACTGGGGAAAACAGATTCAGTTGCTATATTTGCTATACCGGTAGGTTAGACTTATGACATATATTTGTTATGCATTGTGACCATGCTCTACCATCAGCAATAACTATTACTTACTCGCTTGGGGCGGGTGGTAACGCAGTGGTAGAACGTTGGACTTCGGAGACAAAGGTTCCAGGTTCAAATACCGCCCCGGGGGCCCGGCATCAATGTTCGCGAAAGTTACCTTTCTGCGCTGTAGAGTTACAATGCAGTTATCATCCGTGGTCTTGTCAGTACCAGCCGATGCTCGTAGGTTTACTGCAACATTCAGCGCTATGAATGTTGCGGGTTTCATCCTGCCCTAAACTGACAAGCCGTGATATAAGTGAAAGAATCTTGAAAGTGGCTCTAAACCTCAATTAAAAAAACCAAGAAAACTTACTCGCTTTCCGTTTATTATAGCGAAAGCATTAAATTTGTTGAAGATACCGCTGTTAGTTGAGCATGTTCATCAGTTGGATGTTTTTTTAAAGTAATATTAATCTTAGACTTTTGTAAAATTATACTGTACAGATATGAAAATTAATGTTTCAATGTATGCAACTTTCCCAACCTGTATATTAGATAAACCTATTGACGTCATGTTGACACCACACCCGCTATGCTGCCGCTGTGGATGAATACTGTGATGTGTCAGTACTACAATGCATACAGTATGATTCACCATCCCCAGTATCACAGCATACACGGGCTCGTTATACTTACTAAGGAAGTCTCAATTGACGACAAGCTATTTTGGCTGCTGTGGTGCCGAAGCTGTCATCGCAGACGGTGCCCCAAGTACCGGCCACCTGCACCTCCAGACGACCATTGAAAGGAGACGTACCGCCAATCAGTCTCAGTTTAGGTATGGCTGGAAGCATGCACCATACATTGGATAATATGTTCACAATTTGGCGTGTTGCAGTGGGTTACTACTCGAGGTTGGAGAAGCTATATAACTATCATCCGGTGTAACACACGGATATTTCCCCACTGTGCTATACTATTACATCTAGAACAGTGGAATGGTATTCCGTCGGCAACACACGACGGTATAGGATATAATTATATTATGTATGTGTAGGCATAATATATATATATATATATATATATATATATATATATGCCTACACACTATTTCTATAACTTCCTTTTATTCCCAATACGTTAGTTATATTTTTTAGTAAACATTGAAAGATAATACACTATGACATAACGTTGCGTAGGCCTACTCTTTCTATGGTAAATGCCAAGACATTTTCTTCCTACTCCATATAATATTTATCATAAAATTTAAAGACAAATTTCTAGAAACCTCGCTGCTGAATATTTTTTCATAACTGTCAAAGAAGCAACATAAGATTTATTGTTGAAGTAAGTTCATATCTGGATGAATGCATATGATACAATTGCCCTTTTCTGTAGAATGACCAATTACTTAGTAGAACTGAATAATTTGCAGATAACAATACGAAATACACCAGATTACATTAACTTAATTAATATGATCAATAATCCATTTAATTACATGATAAAAATAGGATCTTAAAGTATGGAGGACAATACCAGACATATATTACCTGTGCTGCAGATAACTCCTACGTCACTGCTATGATGACAGTGCGTTATTTTCCACCCGTTGCTTTTACACTCTGCGATGTTTTGTTCGTTGCCTTCACAGCGTAGATTGTCCAGCATGATTGGACCGTGGCCTTGACCAAACTTGGCACCAGTAACTGGTATGCTGCCAATTCTAAATAAATAATACGAATAATATTTTTTTCAAGTTCTACTGGTAGCATTCGAAACCTCTAAGTAGTCTCCGTAATCTTTTGTTTACTTTTTGTACTCTTGTACCACCATTTGTGGCGAAAAGAAATAAAAGGAGGTGAACAAGGCGTCAAGGGAAAATAAATACATCTACTGTGAATTCGGCAATCTGATTGGTCCACGTGACCCCAAAACATTGCATTAATACTTCGCTTAACGAAATTCTCTCCCTCTTGATTGTCAGGTGGCTGGTCGTGACGCATCGCCAACCGTTTGTTAAAAATATTAATGCTCAGCTCTAAATATTAATTACAATTGATGCGCCTTGTAAGACCACCAAATCCATGAAATATCCACCAATTTGTTGAGTAATTTATTTATAAGGATTGACTGTAATATGCTTTCCGTTCATTGAGGTATGAACAGAAAAACCAATGTGCAAACGTTTGTATGAACCGCTTCGCGGATTCATATAGTTTACACATCGGTATTTCTGTTCATACCTCGATGGACGCAAAACATATTGCAGTCAATGTTTCCAATGGTTTCGAGTGCTACTGGTAGGTATTATTCATGAACTGCTAAGCTTTACTAAAGTTCCAGTTGATCTGGATGTGTTTTTCTTTACTTCAAACTGGTGTCCATGCAGTTATTTATATAGCGTCCATGACTGGGAAAGTGGTCAGTTTATAAAGATATACGCATAGAACCGGAAGATGGAAGTTGAAATAAACATTTCTGCTAATTCCAACGGTGTTATTAACCATCACAATAAACTATAAATTATTGTCCTAACCCTAAACACATGAGCCAATCATATTGCGGGGAATTGGGTCCGGGTCCAAGGAATAGACCCCACCCACTTTAACCGCCGAAGATGATGGACATTAATCATGTACTGTAAATCAGGAAATTAATGCGAGCAGAATATTAATGCGAAAAATGCGACTGGCTTGATCTTACCTTTGGAATCCTAATAAGTGACATGCTAATTCTGCTTCACTGACATCGAAACCATTGTCACAAATGGTGCCCCATACGTTCTTGAATTGTACCTCTAGTCTACCATTGGAAGTGGCTGACCCATTCACCAACCTGAGTGGAGCATGGCGTGTCCCTACAATGCATGTAAAACTGCGATCACACCGAGCCCGATAAACGATAATGAGAGAAGCGTTTCGACTTTCGCCTCGCCGTATACGTTGCGGTCACACCAACAGATTCTCGTCATTGTTTCCGTTGAAATATGACCGGATAGTACATTTTGCGCGTATAACGATTTGTATTTCAGCAATCTCGTTATCGTGCTCGGTGTGACTACGCATTAACGTCCTGTCAGAGAAATGTGAAATAGTAATCAACGCCCCATATTGATCGGTACTAGCAAATTGGTGGTATTATAGCATCCCACGAACTAATTAAACTATCTCTCTCTTCTCCCTCAAACTCTCTTTCTCTCTTCACCCACCTCTCTACTCCTCCTCTCTCTCTCTTTCTCTCCTTCTCGCGCTCTCCTTCTCTCTCCCTCTCTCGCTCTCTCTCTCTCTCTTTCTCTCTCTCTCTCTCTGTCTCTCATACATTCAGCCATACACTATTCGAACCTTCTCCCTACCATCTTGGCACACCACACCGGCGTCTTCTCTGTGGACACAGTTAGACTTCCCCCACTGCGAGTGGCGGCACTCCGACAGCGATACCTCCGTGCCGCCACACACTACGTCATCCAGAAGAATGGTGCCATTACCTGGCCCGAAATACGCCATGGTTCGCGATAACGCCGATGCCCTGTTTGTGAAACAGACACAATTCCGCGTGAGAACAGGGTGAGATCTATTTCCCGGACACGGAGCCGGACCTGGAATTGCGGTCTATTCGCCGGACCTGGACCCTTCTCCTTGCTGGATTACTAGTAATACGTATATGGCTATGATTTGAGTCAAACATTATTTTATTCATCAGTGCATCCTTTCATGAAGCTCTCGTGTCCGATAAGAGAGCATGCATAGCTCTCTCGTGGTGATCAGCGAAAACGATAGAGCATGCGAGAACGGTATGGTCTCTTACACCTATTGGAAGGAATGCTTCATGAAAGGGTATCCAGACTACGATTTTTGAAAGGTTATCCATCATGAAATCCGACATCCTCAGTCCATTCCAGCAAGGTTTAGCTCCATGGTGAAAGTGTCAGCCAATAAAACATCGAAGGCTCCCAGTTCCAGTTCGAATCACTCCAGAGGAGCTAGGAATATGTTATCAACTGTGGACATTAGAGCTGTTCTATTAGGCAGAAATACAACCCCACATCACAGAATCAGTCAAAACGATATCAAGACATTGGAGATGAAATAGGGCACTTACGAAGGTAAGCCGAGCATACGGCATACAACCTTGGCGTCGTTATCGCTCCAGGAGTCGTCACAAATTGTTCCATGGATGCCACTGCGGGTGATTTCAACTCTTCCTGCAGTCGGTAGTGTCCCTCCAACCAGCTGTACAGTGATCTTTTGTGCATTAGGATCTGAGACGATGATAACAAGTAGCATGTTATATATATGACACCACACGATGACAGCACTCGCGTGAACAGATGACAATACTTCCATGAAGACATGACGGCACTCGCGTGAACAGATGAAATACTTCCATGAAGAAATGACAATACTCACATAAAGAGATGACGGCACTCTCATGAACAGATGACAATACTCACATGAAGAGATGACGGCACTCTCGTGAACAGATGACAATACTCACATTAAGAGATGACGGCACTCGCGTGAACTGATGAGAATACTTCCATGAAGAGATGACGGCACTCACGTGAACAGATGACAATACTCACATGAAGAGATGACGGCACTCGCGTGAACAGATGACAATACTCACATGAAGAGATGACGGCCCTCATGTGAACAGATGACAATACTCATATGGAGACTCATCCTGGAACAGGACACCTAACTATATTTGCTGTGTTAAAATATGATGACACTTTGGCACTAGGTGAACAGATGACAGGTACTCACGTGAACAGATGACAGATACGTCCTCTGTGTGTTTACAGTTGTTTTTGCCCCAGGCCCGATGTCCACAAAACACCAAATTGGCTTCGATGCCTTTGCAGTCCATGTCGTCCAACCAGATGGTGCCCGTACCCTGACCAAACGCTGCACGCTCCATTGCGATCGACCCAGTCCTGTATAACAGGCAATCTCTGTAGACTGCTTAACGGGATTCGAACAGAATCTTCATTTACAGAAAACACAAAGATAATAATAACAATAATAATAATAACAATAACAACAATAATAATAACAATAATAATAATAATAATAATAATAATAAGGCCATAGATTCCCTGGATTACGGATTTTTCTGTAATAATTTTGGCTGAGGCGGTCGAATGAATATATAAATACATATATATTGATATTTTGGTCAGTCGGTCGGGTCAAATATAAAAATAAACATAATTGGAGATTATGAATGGTCGGTTAACAGAAAATAAATATTATTGATCAATATAATTATCAATAATTGTTATAAATACAAGTATACATAAGTTGTTTAGAGTTAAATGCTTGTCAATAGCAGTAATTGTTATAAATTATACTTCAATTTTGCATATTTACCAGTAAGTAGTCAAATTGGCTTAATGTTTGTGTCCATCAAATATATGTGCGCATTGATATTGCTCATGCAGCTCTACGTACATTATTACCCCGATTGGATCAGTTTGTGTTCTCATTTTTCCTTCTCAACACCCTGGGGAGTATACAATCCAAGCTGCCATTCAAGGGTAACATGTCCATGCCAACCTACCGGGTACCATTATTCACAATTATCGTCAAAGCACTGATTGCTAATATCAGTAATTATTATAAATAAGACTTTGTTAAACAATATAATATAATATTATTTTTATTTTCCAAAGAACTGGGAGGGTGGATCCGTAAACCAGGGAATCAAATAACTATGGTCTATTTACAAGCACTCACGCGTTAAATCCCAGGGACCGACACACCACTGCTGCTTGGGCGGCATTGAAGTTATCATCACACACTGTTCCCCAGGTGCCGTTGTAGCTGACCTCCACTCGACCTTCGTACGGGCCGCTTCCGTTGACCAAACGTATAGGTACTTTGTCTGTAGCTGAAATACATTATTAGGTGTCTGTATCTATGTTAACTGTTAATGTGTCACAAGGAAAATACAAATACCATCTAAACAACAGACTAGCTAGTCGGAGCATAGCGCCCATGCTGAGCATAAGATAGTCCTTGTTCATACAACAACAAAAAAACGTTATCTATAGATCCACTCATTTTAAAGCAAGATTTGGTATCCAATTAATATTAGTCGGATTTTTTTTAAAGATGGCACGGGTGTTCTTAATAACTTCAAGAGAGCATAGAGCGCTCTTGATCAGGGAGTTAATACATTGTAATAGGAATTGTGTACATCAATAAATATGTGCAGTTGATCACGAGAACTACAATGTTCTGCGCATATTTATTAGTAAAGCAATGTATTACTGTAACCCAGAAATTATATAAAAACATAAAATTGTTGTTACGATTTCGTAAACATATTCTTCAGTCATTATTACATCTAATCAAAATTACACACTCCACTTCGATATAAAATTCTTGTTACGATTTCTTTAACATATTTTCAGTCATAATTGCATAATATGATCAAACTGGCACACACACACACACGCACACACACACACACACACACACACACACACACACACACACACACATATACACACATTTACATGTATCTTCTCCCGTCTCTGTTACTTTGCTGCTTGTTCCAATAGTCCAAGACACTAACCTTTCACGCACATGACACCAGCGTCCTCGCTGTGATCGCAGTTGTTCACGTTCCATCCACTGAACTTGCACTGAGCGAGATTGGACTCGGTGCCGACACAGTTGACGTCATCCATCACGATAGATCCGGTTCCGGCTCCGAAGTCAGATTTGGACGATGGCAGCGCCGCAGAACTGAAGCGGACAGATCCGGAGAAACAAATGGTGACGGCGGTTACAGACAGGACAATTGTGACGGTTATGACAAGAGGGTTCGAAGTTAGAGTTCACTGAGGATTTGGAGGTAAGAGGGGGGTAGGTTCTCCTGATGGACAACATGGAAAAGGTTATGGTGGAAGCATCTAAATTTCACATTGTAGAGTTGTCATCATTGATTGTAGCTGTACCAGCCGTGGCTAATAGCTCTTACTATTACATATACAAGGTAGACGGTGTTGCGCGTTTCCATTATTCCAACCCCAAAGTATGTTATCTATCAATGCAAGTAGACCTACGGTATTATATTTATTGTATTATATTTTTTATTATTCATGAAAAATTAAGATACACATTCAGGTAAATAATAAAGAGAACCATTAAACGTTCCGGTATTGAAGTAGGATTTAGGCCTTATAATGTTTTATTGTCCAATAATTTGATACAAAATGTTCAGAAAACGTTACATTCATGCTTGGCTAATGCCTCCTTAAGACGTCATTTAACACAGCGTAAGAATAGTGACTGACCTTTATCTCTAAAATGTATACTGTACGTTCCAGTACTCATTCTACAAAGGGGTACTCATCCTCTAGAAATTATGCACACTAATCATAACTCCATACGTTCTAGCACTTATTCTACAAAGCGGAGTTAAGTACTCGAATCATAGAAACATCTCATCCTATAGAAATAATTCACAATGATCATGAGTCCACACGTTCTAGCACGTATTCTACAAAGGAGAGTTAAATACTCGAGTCATAGAAACGTCTCAATGACATCCTCTAGAAACCACGCCCACTGATATCTATATCTGTCTGCCTATATTATACAAAGTGGAGTTGTACTCACAAAGACATATTTAGGGACCGACACACCACGGCTGCGTCGGCTCGATTCCAGTTATCGTCACAGATGGTCCCCCAGCTATTATTGAAATATACCTCCACTCGACCTTCAAATCGGGTGGAGCCATTTACCAAACGAGTAATGACCGGGGCCACCGCTGTTTTGAAACGAAAAAAAAAAGGAAAAATCATTATGCAATTATCTTATGTTATACGTGTAGTACATGCCGACTGATGGGATTTAAATGTATTTGTAAATGGTAAATTTTGAAATATACGCCAATGTCCATTAATTCACGTGGCAGCGACCATGCTATGTGTAGATGTGTATGACGAACGTCATAATGATAAACATCAAATAAACGAATATTTAGCAAAAGTTATCATTTACTAAAATGAAATGATAGGTTTTCGGTAAAAATTAAGCTCTCTTCGAATTTTGAAACGAACCGAGGACGATTACCAATAGATTTATTAAATCAGAATTTTTACGAAATATCTATTTCCACAAACAAATTATGTATTTTTAAGAAACATATATTTTCACGAAATCTGTATTTCCGCAAAAAAATATGTATTTTCACGAAATAAAATTATGGATTTTCATGAAATCTGTATTTTCACGAAATGGGTATTTTCACAAAATCTCGCCAATGCCATTTGCACAGACTGACCATACACGCACACACTCTCTCTGTATATATAATGTTCACGAAATATCGCCAATGGCACAGACACACATATACAAGCCGGATAATACAATAATTACTTGATTTGCATCTGATAGCAATGTCCTCGCGGTGGGAGCAGTCGTTAACGCCCCAAGCCTGATGGGAGCACTGTCCAACATGGGTCTCGTTGCCACTGCAGTCCAGTTCGTCAACCCAGATCGGACCAAAGCCTCCGGCGTATGTAGAACCAGATATCGTGCTACCTCTGTCGAACACGTTGATAACAATAAATATGGGACCTGCCCTTTCGTGAAACTCTCGAAAATTTTATTATAATAATTTAAAGGGCCGTCAACAAAATAGGTAAGGGCCGTTAGGTATTTTGTGGGGAAGCTTTCTGCCAAATTTCGGAACTCAGCTTGAAAAATCTGGTGCCATTCTTCTGAAATGCATCCGAAGGTTCTTGAAAAGTATCTAGACCTCTAGACGTGTGGACATTCTTTATATGCTGTCCATTAATTAATGTGTTGATACGATATGTATACTAGTATATGACCGCATTGGATGTGTTAATTTCTGAGGACATTAATATTGGACCCCTAATTGTAGGTTCGAACTCGGGATCTTTTGCTCAAATATCCGAGGATCTCCCACTGTGCTACCACTGCCACATATATACAATGTATCTCGTATTTAGAAGACCATATAAATCTTACCTGCTGGAGTATCCCATCATCGTACACAGTACACTGGCATCATTGTCATCAAATCCGTCATCGCAAATCGTCCCCCATAATCCATAAAAGAGTATTTCCACTCTTCCTTCGTCCTTGTTCAGACCTCCCGCCAGTCGAACCTGTGGCTGTGGAAGGCTGGCTAAAGATAACAGAAGAATATCACGCGCATACTAGTATGTTATGTCCAAGACTATTGACGATAGCCAGAGGCAGTGGATGCGTTACTCTTGTACCTGTAAAATACGTATCTGCACCGGTAACCCAATGACACGATTGTGACGTAAATTGAAAGTACACGTGTACAGTTAACTTCCCATGGTATGGATATCTACTGTGGGTGTCAGATTCAGATTCATACACAATGTTTTTTATCTATTGAATATACGATACTATACGAAACTATTGACTATATGATAGGTAATGGAGGCGATCATATCTCACTTACATAAAAATGACATAAATTGACTTATACAGTTAAATTATTATGTTTATTGTACGTAGCTGTCATGTTTACGTGCATTTCCGGGAAATATATATATATATATATATATATACATACATGTAACTTCATTCAACAACTAAGTACACTCTATTACAATGTTACTTTAAATGTTAATGTATAATTTGTCTATGACACACGCAAACACATTATTAATATTTAATACACACGCACACACACACACACACACACACACACACACACACACCACACACACACACACACACACACACACATCGGATCTGCTGTTATAAACTAAATCAAAGGGTATAGAAACAAAACATTGGATCAAAACGTATATAAAATAATATATTCGACAATGTCAAAAGCTCGACCTTACCAGAAATGGGGAAGCATATCACACCGGCATTCTCGTTGTTATTGCAATTGTTGGTCCCCCAGGGCTTGTGTAAGCACGCCCCAATGCCAAATTCAGTTCCTTTGCACTTCACGTCATCAAGCCAGATTATTTGGCCGGGAGCCCCCGTCCCATTTGTGAAGTACGAGTTCGTAACAGGGACTGCGTAGACGCTGGAAATTTAGCGTTACGTGAAGGCTATAGCGAATAACCGATACCTATATATATATATATATATATATATATATATATATATATTATGTTGAAGCGTAACATAGATGCATAGATACTTGTTAGTAATATACGATCATTCTTTAGTATGCTTAAAACTCCAAAATCACAATAACATAAAATAAAAGTTTCAGCGATCTACCCGACTACAAGTAACTTTATTTTCAACTGCAGCATATTCTGGGAACTCGATGAAAGTTTTATGTATGAATGTTTTCAGGAATTTTAATTAAAAGATTACCTTCAATCTACCTAAGGAATGCTGTTGTTGACTCATCTATAGCTCGTTACGCGCATTGATGGTTGCTTTACAATGAGATGTTCACATTTAAACTCAACGCAGATTAGATGACATACAATAGCTTTAATCTATATCCTGCTACCGGCTATTGTGAGTACACCCACCTACAATAGCGATACGCCTTTCATATCAATACATCTACAGAATCTCCTGCCAGTTTTAGGTCGAACACGCTAATTGATATGACTATTTAGTTAAATATTATTCATATTTGCTGACTAGAGTAGCAGTTAGATTAGTATAATTACCGGTGCCCAGGACAAGTGGAACATACCAATGTTTTATGTATTGCACATATATTAATTAATATTATCACATTAATTATATATTAAGGTTTACCAAGTTTCCCTTGGGATGATAAAGTTCTATTGTCATGAAATTATTATTACTGATTATTATTATTATTATTATTATTAGTGGTGGTGGTGGTGGTGGTGGTGGTGGTGGTAGTTGTAGTAGTAGTAGTAGTAGTAGTAGTATATTATTTATTACTATTAGTGGTATTAATAATATTATTATTGTCATCATCATGCCCTATCATCATCATCATCAACTGCAACAATATTATCAGTAGTAATAGTAGCTAGTAATATTATTATTATTATTAGTAGTAGTAGCAGCAGCAGCAGCAGCAGTAGTAGTAGTAGTAGTAGTAGTAGTAGTAGTAGTAGTAGCAGTAGTAGTAGTAACAACAACAGCAGCAACAACAATAGTAATTGTCAGTGCTCTCAAACAACCACATCTAGTTTTCTTGATTTCAACACTGATTTTTACGTGTTCTACCCTACTAGATCACAGCTACTTCTAAAGCACAACTCTAGAAACATAGTGTAGCGGCTAAGTGTCGAAAATGGCCGAATTAGTACATCATTGTGTTTAGTGTTCTGTGAACATTTATATGTGCTATGTTGATTAATGTCCAAAAACTTATGGTCGTCATCTTGGAAAATTTCGGTTAGTCATGGTTTCTTGTACTAGGGAGAAGAGCATATCTGCCAAGTCTCATGCTTTAAACCTAAAGAGCACAATTTAGTCACTACTTAGTGTAGCTCCACTAGCAGTACTATAGTTTTCCATGAAATGCATTGACATCCCTATTTCGTAGATTATCTCGGTAAATACTTCTTTTTGTGTTAAATTCAAAATTAAATTCAAATTCTAATTCAAAAATGAATCTTTTCCCCACTATTAAGAAAAGATCTGACACCGCACGTGGAAATTGAGCCTTTTTGTCTATTCCGTCTTTCGGACTTCACCCCTCTGCATTAAATAATACTTTCTCAAAATATTTAGTGATCGCTATAAACAGATTTTGTTTTTATTAATGGTAGAAACACTTACATTTATTTATTTTAGTTAAGCCATACAAAATAAGAAATTGAAGGTTTTTCTTGTTTGTCATTCCATGAAGTATTTACTGAGATAATCTACGAAAGAGGTGTGTCAATGCATTTAAGGCCAAACTACAATCAGATTTCAAAATATGGCGCCATGTGGTAACTTACTTATGAAAGCCTTTCTGTCTGCACACGACTGCAGCGTCTTTCTCATCCCAACCGTCGTCACAGATAGCTCCCCACGTCCCGTTATACTGTATCTCCACTCTACCTTGACTTCCGTCAGAACCGCCAACAATCTGCACCGGAATTCTTTCCTCCAATCCTTTAATTATAAGCACCGAATACTTATTTAGACACAACCTCTGGCTCTGCTGTAATGCATTCCCAGCAAACGCATACAATTATATCAGTAACATTCACACAACGTTGTAATAACGTTGTATAACGTTTTGTGTTGGCTGGGTTGCCATTGCTTACATGCATCATGCAATATGAGTATCTAGAACTCAGTTCTGTAGTGACCCACGATGCTAAATATCATGGACGGAAATATATGAATTGATTGCAAACTGACCAGGCTCGAATATGATTACTAGTACTTAGATGCCATTATACATAATCACGGATAGTCGCTTGATCTGCTGTGAACATTGCTATTGAAGAAAGTACGATTTCAAACTGACTGATTGAAATAGAATTATCTCACGGAATAAATTATTTATGTTCTTCATTCTTCGTTTTTATTCCCGATAAATATGAGTACAACAATAAGCAAGCCTATGATTTGAAGATAAATAATCCTGTCTGAATTCCTAGTACATATGTGAAAGGGCACAGGGGTTCGGTGATAGAATAGTTTTTTTAAATTGTTTGTACATTTAAAAAATATTATAGATCTAAAAAAAAAGAAGAAAGTAATTTATGTTAAAAAATAAAAAATAAATAAAATAATCTTTTTAAAAAAAATATAAAGGAGACATGCTACCAGTCTAGGTCAGCCTCGCCTCGAAATCTAATATCTAAAACAAGGCAGGACACTTGATCATCCCTCAATATCGACTAAAAGTTTAAATATGCATATCTATTTTATTGTCAAGCTCTGTAGTTGTCTTAATGGTACCATTCCATGCTGCCCGTGGGAGCAGTTCTTACCATAAATACATCTGAATTAAATCGCATCTCTGATAACCATGAACGAAGTTATTGAAATTTCCAAAAAAGTTTAAGGACACAATGCACGTTCTCTCTTCCGGTTTTTAAAAAATAAATGGTAAATAGTCTTGGGGAAAATTCAAAGCATTGATGTCTGCTAGACATCGTATTTTGAATAAACTGTTTCGCGTGCACTGTCAGAATACAATGTTTAACTTTGAATTTCCTGCAAGACTATTTAATTTGTTTTCTTTACATTAATTACTTTCCTCTTTTCTTTTCTTTTAGATCTAGAATATCTATAATATTTTAAAAATGTATATGTATTTTATTTTTACTATTCTATTACCGACCCCCTGTGTGAAGGGGTGTGTATATTGAAAGGCATAAACTGAGAACGGGCTTGCGGGACTAATTCCGTTATAAAACAACAGTTGCCATCCGTTTCACGATATCCTAAATTTAGGAGGTCCTAACTTTATGACCCATCACCTCCTGAAGCTAGGTGTCGATTTAGGAGTGGATGAAACTTGTGACATCGGGAGTCGTGAAACATGTTTTTGTGTGTTTCATGTTTTTTAAATTAGGGTTTAGAGCCCCTTTAAATATTATTTCACGGCTTATCAGGTTAGAGCAGGAGGAAGCCCGCAACATCCGTAGCGCTGAATGTTGCAGTAAACCTGCGAGCACCGGCTGGTGCTGACAGACCAGGAATGGTAACTGCATTGTCACGCTACAGACAGCGCATCCTATCAATGTCGCGTTAGAAAGGTAACTTTCTCGAACAGAAACACTTTCTAGGAGGCGATAACTTATAAGATTATTAGCTCCTAACTATGTATGAGGTGGTCGTGAAACGGGGCTAACCGGGATGAGGCCAACGGGGAAGGGGCTAGGGGGTGATACCGTTTCTTACTTGGTTGGCAATCTACCCCCGCGTCTTCATTGTGATCGCAATTGTTGAGTCCCCACGACTGCAGATGGCAGTCCGTGATTTTCTTCTCAAAGCCCGTACACTTAAAGTCATCCAACCAAATTGGCCCGTTTCCCGCACCATAGTAAGCCTCTTTGTGTGCTAGAAAATTAGACCTGCGAACACAGTCGGTAGTTTATTAATATTTAATACACACACACACACACACACACACATCAGTCCGAAATGAAAGCATACAGTTCAGTTAAAATGTTAAAATGCAACGTTTTACTCATCAAGGGCGACAACGCGACGTTGGAATTGCACAAGATGGAACCTCATATGCAAT
>JAUTBT010050290.1:0-15971 GCA_032361225.1 Lepetodrilus schrolli | reverse complement strand
GTGTGTGTGTGTGTGTGTGTGTGTGTGTGTGTGTGTGTGTGTGTGTGTGTGTGTGTGTGTGTGTGTGTGAGTGTGTGAGTGTGTGTTCACGTGCGAGCATTTTTTTCATTGGCTAGAGAACAGTGTGTGCATGATTTCAGGACAGAATGACAGAATGACAGATGATTTGCGGAAGTAATATACCAATGAAAATGTCAGAGAGAAAATAACTTAGATATGATAGCTAATGAAAAATAGCATAGATATTATAACTGATAAAACATATATAACCTAAACATAATTCAAGGTATATCTGTGTATAACTTTATAATACACAATAATAATAATAATAATAATGCATTCAATTACACTCCGCTACGCATTACATTATTAATACCGAAGTCAATTGATCAGTGTGCACTCATTTCCCTTTTCCACTCCTTGGGGAGTATTCAATCCAAGCTGTCGTATTCCGGGCGCCCGTACCAGTGTACAGCTGGTCTATGAAATGGCGTCAACACATGAACTGATTACATTTCATCAGCGTGTTTACGTGTTAACTCAGCATGTTGACACACCACTCTACCTTTAAGGTGCATTGTACACTAAGATAAGTCACCAGTTGTACCTTAAGTACATAGGTCTGTATTATGGAAAGGGTGAAATGTATTAATTGAGAACACATTACTGCCCAATGTGTGCTTAATATTTCAAACATGTTCTTAATTCTTAATGAATCAGAAAATTTTACTATACTTACAAATACCTTATCCTATTGTACCTATACCTACTTTTTATATATCAAATTTACGATTTTTTTAGACATTCTAAATTAATTAATTAATTAATTAATGTGAATAAAATATCATTTTCATTATATAATTACTCATTAGACGTTTTAATATCGTGTTAATTTCTTTTGAAGGTATTCGTGAGTCACTGGCGTGTATATCTATTGGTATAAACAGACACCCGGATTTATAATTATAAGGAGATACCCAAACAGACGACAGACAGGCAGACAATTTGCAAATAGACGTATTACTCAAGACAACCCAGGATTTAAGAGCAGGATGCATGACTGTATAGAATACATGCAATAATGCACACATACAAGACCAAGATGGAATTGATAATCCTATGCTTTTGATAGTACATAAGAAGCGTGGTGTTTTTGCTTATGGTTCCAATTATGCAGCATACCAATGTTTACTTAGTTTTATGGTTTCATGGTACTGATCCCTATTCACACGGGTATTGCTTTAAACAAATGTCTTCAATTTTCATATTATAAAACTTGATTTAATAGATTAATTATTATGGTCAAATTGTTGCCAATCATCCTAAAAAAAGCACGGGCTCTAGCTATGCCTACTTACACAAGAACATTAAGACAAGCCAATGAGAATATGATTCGCTATTAGAGCACATGAGATTGAGCATCCATTGAGATTGTGACTCGATAATTAGTGTCAATACCAATGTATTGTATATTTCAGGTACACCGGTTATAACGTACCCACTGATCAGCGGCGCCAGCACGAAGACTATACCGGAAGACACAGCTACCGGGGTACCTATCGACACCGTACTGCCTACGACTGCAGGGTGGACGTATTTGATCATGAAGCCATCCACACACCCCTTCAGCATCAACACAGGTGGAACCGTCCAAGCTACATCCGCTCTCGATTTTGACACTGCACCGACGTCATATGCACTGATAATACGGTATGCGTGCTCATTAAATGGCTGTAGATCAATACTGTTCACAATAATAATAATAATAACAAATATATTTAAATAATAGCGCACATTTATAATGCGTCAAATCCACGGTCTAAAGTGTGCTCACAGCACTATACCACTACCCCGGTAAAATGATAAGTAAGCCCTCCTTCTGAACAAGTTGTCGTGATTGTGTGTTGACATTTTGTATAGAAATGGGCATTCAGGACGACGGTAGAAAACATAGTGTTTATTATTTGACTCTTTTGGCATTGTGTTCCACAGACTCTAGACAAAGTATCCAGAATGCTACTGGTACTGCTATATGCACTTACATTGACTCCAATACGTGTTAGTGTCAATGGATATATCTCTACAGGGTCACCGACACCGCTGATTCGAACTCCGTTGACGTCCCCATGACGATAATTCTGTCCAACGTCTTCGACATCACCCCCTCCATCACGGGTGCAGCTACTGCGACCATGGCGGAAGAGGAATCCGTTGGGACGACACTCACCACGAGCTACACCGTCACTGACAAAGAAACTGCCTACGGTGATATTCTGACGTATTCATTGATTGGTGAGTTAAAGATACCTTGCAACGGTATAATCCGCTACAATATCATTCTTAAAATATTAACCCTCTAGAGCCCAAGTACATTTCCAGTGGTTCGAAGAAATCATGCTCTTGGAAACTGCGTGTATATGACGTATATATGACGTATATATGACGTGTATATATGACGTATATATGACGTATATATGACGCGACAACTGCTAGTAGCTGAACGCATCGCTTTGGGTCACGGATGCAACATTGGGCTTTTGTGATATTTTATTATTTTTCTTAACCAGTGTTAATTACGTAACATTCAACAAGGTACAATGGTGATCCCTGCAACTTTAAATAGGCATAATGGTCGGTATTTCGAGAATGTATATTCTCAGGTTCTCGGTCACCCATCCACCCACTAGCGGGGACTGATTGTGTTTACCGGTAACTTCACACTTGAATCACATCCCTGCAGTACAATATACCACCATATCATTATTTGCTCCTCGTTTATTTGGATCGTCAGTATATTTGGACTGCCAGGCCGCCAGTCTAGGAAGAGCCGCAGTTTCGTATCCGATTTTTCAAAGACTATGAGCTTCACGGGGTTCAATTCCGATGTTTTCTGTTCATCGCGGCAGGGCCGGGTGCTACCTTTTTCAATATCGACCCTTCGACGGGAGTCATCACCGTGAAGTCCAGGATAGACTTCGACACAGCGCCGGCAATCGCATCTCTTGCGATCACCGTGCAGGTGAACGACATTGCTAATAATATCGGCAGTCTCGCCCTCACGGTTACCATTACAGATATTAACGACAACACGCCTGTCTGCACTCCAGCTCTCATTAACAGCAATGTCCAGGAAAACACGGCTGCTGGTAAGAACCTTGAAACCATATATTCACTAAGAAAACATATCCGACCGTTGTAAGGCACTGTTGTCTATAGGTTCATCAATAACAATAGTTCAAGCAATGAATGGCTGCAGTAGAAGCCAATGTTATGAAATATCGACTAAAAGCATCAATATAATGTCTAATGTTGTTTGATTGTCACGATTGCAGTCTACACATCTGTACTAAACAATTCTAACAGGGATATATTGTTATCGCAATTTACAATTGCAGTACTATGAATTGTCAAATTATGTACATACCCATGATGCATACATATTACATCAAGCAATGAACGGTTTTTTCTTGATAATCAAACGTAGAGGACACTCTCTGCTTTCTTTTCCATGGATAAATGATACTAACGTTGTTTTCACGGACATAATGCTATAAGCTATCTTTTCTTGATAATGAAACATAGCGAAAATACTGGTATCTTCTGTAGGGACGAACGTTGCTAACATTGTCTGCACGGACATCGACGCCGCTCCCAACAATGCGTTGACGTACACCATATTCAGCGGTGACGACGCTTCTCCAAACGAGAAGTTCCAGATCGCCGCTGCTGGCACAGCTTTGACCACGATAACTCCGGCCAAACATCTGGACTACGATACCGGTAGTGCTTTCCAGTCGTACACACTGATTGTATACGTGGTCGACGGAGCGACGTCTGGGAAACTGACCGCCACTGTCACGTGTGTCATCCAGGTAAGAACAGGATTCAATCAGCTCTCGTATACCTTCGTAAATTATTGACCGCAAGTCATTCTCTAGTCACACTCAACACCTACGCTAACCCCGTCAATAGCCTGGGTATGGTTTAACGAAGCTATCGTATATACTACGAGACCATAGCGCTCTCGTAGCAATCTATTATACACGTGGATCGTGCACATACGAAATCGTTATTGTCTCATAGTGGATAAGAGAGCTTCGTGAAACCATACCCTGATCTGGAACCGCGTTCTGTAGAGATCGCAATGAGTTGTAGACTAAGTATATAGACCAACCCAGGCCCGCGTATTAAATCTGTACGTAAATCGTCGAAGGACCCAGAACCAGTGGCTTATGTAAGGATGCAATGGGTCTCGTTTTATAGATTGGTCCCGGGTATCAAAAGAGGATTAATGATACTGGCCAATGGTATAAATACAACAGACCTAATGTCAAGATTGAAGGAGTAATTAACCTATAGCGTAGATACATATTAGAATCTATTGTCAATAAACTATATTATCTTAATTACTTTAATAACAAACTTGTGTACTTCAGGTTCAACCAAAAAACGACAATACTCCTGCCTGGGGAACAAACGTTCCCGCCGGAACTGCATTTTCTGTCTTGGAGTCGTCTCCCCTTACCACCAGCATTGTGACCGTGAAGGCTACTGACGCCGACTTGGGATCGGATGGAGATTTGACGTACTCCATCGCCTCGGTGGCTCCCAGTGAGTTCCAGATTATGATCGCTCTTGAAGATCTAATAAGACATATAGTTACACCAGTAACTGTCTTAAAAATATATCAATAAATTTCAATTGATTTTATGAACAAATAATGTTGCAATTTTCAGACACCGGGGGATTCACAGGCGTCTTTTTCCTCAACCCCACTTCCGGTAAACTTACAGTAGCATCCGCCCTCGACAGAGAAACTGTACAATCGTACATAGTAGTTGTCAAGGCTACGGATGGCGGTGCCACTCCGCTTTCAACGCCAGACCTCACTCTCACCATCACCGTCACCGACGTCAACGACAACGCTCCAACGTTCACTGCAGCGAGCGTTTTATCTGCAACCATAGCGGAAGAATCCGCAACAAGCACGTCAGTTGCCTTTCTCGTAGCTTCTGATCGTGACGCCACGTCGACCTTGACATTTGTGATAACCAACGGCGACCTCACACCTAACAAGTTTGAGTTCAGTGGCACGACCCTGGGACTGCTTCAACTGGCTAAAACTATTGATATCGACAAGCCTACCAATGACCCGACTTCTTACAGCTTGACGGTGGAAGTAAAGGATGGCGGCCTACCGGAACTTACTGGGACAACTCATGTTACAGTCACCATTTCCGGGATTAATGACAACAACCCGGTACTTAACACACCCGTCCCCTCATCCACTGTTGCAGTGAGTACCTAATTTCAAAGTCCCTAAGTTAATTTTTTCCACTGAGGTTGGATTTAATTTTTTGTTTTTATATTTCAAAGCAACTATTAGTTTCATCTGGATATAGATTGATAACAATCGCGTGAACTTCATTTTTGGAAGGCCGTGTTGTACGCTTACTACCACGTGACTTGCCTAAGAAGAGATCACACTACTACGAGAATCGCATTTCGCTTAAATGCTAGTACCCTACATGTATAGAACATTACGACTCTCATAGCACAACAATTGTTCTGTGAAATAGGACCCAGAGCATGTATACTAATATGGCATGTCAAGGTAGTCAATGGGTAGGTCTATACCTTGACGACATATTATTTATAATCATACATCGACATGATTGTCTTGAGTGAGCTGGAATTGGACGTTTCTAATGGGAATGTTCATTCAATTGCCACGAATAGGCACATTAATGATACTAATATCTGTTTTAAATATGAAAACTAAAAGTACAAAACAATGTTGTTAAGTACAAGGCTATAGTCAAATACTAGAAAATAATATCATATTATGTCATCCCTATCAGCAGTAGGCCCTACGTCCGACATCTTGATACTTTTTGAGAGTGTATGTAGTCAGTCTACGTGATATAAATAACTAAATATGAACACGAGTAATGAAGCGTCCCACAACGGGAGTCAATTTCATGTTCAAATTCGAAGCCAATCTCTTACAAATGCAGAGAAGAATCAGTTTACAAACAACATTAGGTTCTCAACGGTTACGGTTACTGCTGTTTCTGTATGGAACTCTCTCAAACTGCCGCTGTCTTAAATCCGCACCATCTCTCTCTCTCTCTCTCTCTCTCTCTCTCTCTCTCTCTCTCACTCTCAGCTTCGGTTGTATACCCCCAGGGAGTTGAGAAGGAAAATGAAAGCACACTGATCTATTGACCGGCGTAATAATGTAGTGCTATGAGCATGCTTTATAACTGTTCACATTGTAATTATTATTATTATTATTGTTATTATTATTGCTGTTTTGGGTATTGTTATTATTATTATTAGTTATAGTAATAGTAGTATTACTGACATGAGCCGTGAATTCCTATATGTAATTTCTCTCTTTTACACAGATCCCCGAGAATGGGGGTGCAGGGGTTCTCGTTGCCACCGTCACCGGAACAGACAACGACTTTGGTGTCGACGGGCAGTTGACGTATTCCATTACAAGTAGGCTAAAACCAGGGATCTAATCAAAATTAAATAACTAAATATTATTTGATTTTCATATTTTCATACTGCCATATATATCACCATCAAGTTGCCACCACATTGAGTAAACACGTCGGCTTTACTATATATATATATATACTTTTGAATGAACGCAACCTTTTTTGGGTCATATATTTATTTTTAGTATTAGTAGATGGGTTGGAATATTAAACAAGAAATATAGCTCTCTGCAAGAATATTGATTCCAAACCATTATTCTCAGTAATTCCTTATACCTATATACTTTTATTTTGTTTTGTCTGGGGAACCGCAACGTTATCGCAGGATATGTATGTTATCAGTCATCTCCTCTAACCTTAAGCATTATTTTGTCGTATTTCTAGATGGGAACACACCTGTAATGTTCAGTATAGATGGTACCCTTGGAGAGATTCGAACCACGGCCTCGCTGGATTTCGACACGAACTCAACACAGTACGTGTTGACTGTCACTGCTACGGACGGTGGGGGAAGTGCTGTATCCAGAACCGTGACCGTCGACGTCAAAAACATCAACGACAACAGTCCAGGCTGTACGTCCTACTACATAACTACTACTGTCGCCGAGAACACCGCTCTCAATACTGTGGTAAGACACAGGGCATTTGCATACTGTAATCATAATTATTATAATACTATCACATCTTATTGGTGTTGTAGCCCTGTGATTCCTTGGTGTTCCCTAAGGTGCTTCGATAGACCGCATCTTATATTTAAATGACCAATATGGCTAGCAGACACTGTACACTCGTTGTCCACTCGGCGTCGGTGGGGTCGGTACCATGGACCCGGAAGCGGACGAGGACTTGTTGTTATTCACCGGACCCGGACTCAATAAGGTGGTAAGGGTTAGGGTTAGGGCTAGGAAAATATTCACGTGAGCCAATTAGTTTTCCGGGAATTGGGTCCGTATCCGGTGAATACACCGCAAGTCTATAGATCTTGCACAAAGCGTCCAATCACAATTGCGACATTGCCAATTCTCATTGTATCTTGTTTTCAAGGTTTGTTATCAAAATTGTGTTTAGTATTTCATTTCTGCTAAGCTCATTCAGATATAACCATCATACATACGGCCACCGTGTTTAACAATCAACACTGTCTTGGTACGCCTATGCACGCCCTCTGTATCCGCCCGTGGGTTTTCGAACGTAACTCGTATTTTTACTTGTCTACCGGAAGCAGGGCATCATTCGGATGGACATTACATGATTTCCGTCACCCTGGTCCTATTGATAACGATGTTCTCCTGCAGGTGGCAACTCTAACTTGCAGTGACAATGATCCACCGGATACGCTCAGCTACACCATCACCGGCGGGAACAGCCCCGTGGTTTTCTCTTTGGTTGCGGGAACAAGTAAACTTGCAACTGCACAAGGTGAACACCAAGACTCTATTAGTACACTATTTGTTTCACATGCATGAATATCCCAACATTCGTACTCCCGTTAGCATTTCTGGTAATAGACAAAAACGTTAGACGTTTTCATTAATATATATATATTTTTTTTATTTTTTTTTTAATTTAATTTTATTTTTAAATTTTTTATTTTTTAAATTTGATGAATCATTCAATTATTCGAAGAGAATTTATGCCAAGAGAATTCAAACGTGACCATCAAATCCCTGTCGTAGATCTCAGATCTCACCTTAATATATATATATATATATTTTTTAATTGGGGTTTAGAGCCGCTTTCAAGATTCTTTCATTTATATCACGGCTTGTCAGTTTAGGGCAGGAAGAAACCCGCAACATCCGTAGCGCTGAATGTTGCAGTAAACCTGCGAGCAACGGCTGGTACTGACAACATCAAGGATGATAACTGCATTGCCACTCTACAGACAGTGCATCCTATCAATATCGCGTCAGAAAGGTTGAAACATTGATGCCGGGCCCCAGGGGCGGGATTTTAACCTAGAACCTTTGGCTCCGGAGTATTTACTCGCTCTACCACTGCGCTACCACCCGCCCCGTCCTTAATATAGTAAAGGCTCGCTCACACGGGTAGATCTGTTGTACGAGGAGTCTAGTTCGATAGGTCGTCGAGTAGAATTTGTTCTAGTTATGCGATCGCGTAGTTGCAATTCTTTGATTGGAATTCTTACTCGCATCACATGTACGCTCACACGGTGCGATTTGACGCATCGTTACAACCGATCGACCCGTTTGAGTCCACCTTAACGATGTTAGTAAATAGATGAGAATAAAGGAGGGTTCTGTCGAAATGTTTGTCGTGTACCTATGAATATAAATGTTCTGCAAGGTATTCTACAGAATTAACTGAATATTGCTTGCAGATATTCTAGACGATTCGAATATAGGTTTGATTTCAACATATTTTGTTGACATCAAATCAATGAGGGTAAGCATATGCCCTTTCCTTAAATACGAGTCATATAATATATAAAATGAGTAGTCTGATAGTTATTTCATGTTTAAATTAAAGCTTTAACATTTTAAACATATTTACATTCCAGCTTTAGACTACGAGACCGTTCAAGAGTACACACTAACTGTCACAGTAACTGATAGCGGAACTACACCTAAATCCGTCGACGTGACGGTAAAGATCCTGGTCACGCCTATAAACGAGTTTCCGCCTGTGTTCAACCCTGCGACATACACAGTGTCAGTGACAGAGTCTGCTATCATAGGCGCGGCTGTCGTAACGGTGAATGCAACGGATGTTGACCGTGGCAATCTGGATGGAACCATCAGGTACAGCATAACGAATGGTGACACTCAGGGCATGTTTGTAATTGACGAGGCCTCGGGAGACATAATTGTGGCCAAGACTCTGAACAGAGAGGGAACAGGATCGTATTCTTTGGAGATCACTGCAGCTGATGACGTTCCAGCTTCTGCTACCCAGAAAATTGTTACCCAGCTGGTAACAGTGACGGTAACAGATGCCAATGATAATGCCCCTGTGTTCAACCCGGCTTTCTATACCGCCAATCCCATTGAAACCGCCGCGGCGCTTTCCATTGTCCTCGTCGTAACAGCAACAGACGATGATAAAGCGGCAACTGCAAACTCTAATATTGTGTTCACAATAATTGGAGGAAATACGGGAAGCGTATTCGATTTCTCTGGAACGAACTTGCGCATAGCACCCACAAAGAGCCTCGATTTCGCTACGAATTCTGTCTACGATCTGACCATCCAGGCGGCGGACCAAGGAACCGGGCCGCTAACAGACACAGCCAGAGTCCTCATCAATGTCCAACCGGCCAATCAAAACGCCCCAATCTTTTCGAATCCCAAACAGGTGGTAAGTGTGAAGGAGGACACGGCTGTTGGAGCCACGGTCCTAACGTCGATGGCTAAAGACGCAGATTCAGGTATATTCGGAAGCGTTACTTACACTATCACCTCGGGAAATGTTCCCTCAGACAGCTTCATCATTGGCGGGACATCTGGAGATGTGTTGGTATGGTCTCAGATGGATTTTGACACATCTCCCATCACGTACAATCTTACCTTGACGGCTACGGACGGGGGAGGAACGTCCACTAACACATGGTTGGTGATTAATCTGCTGGATGTAAACGACAATGTCCCTCAGTTCTCCAGCAACATCATCAACGTTGCCATTGACGAGAATCTAGCAAATCCCACGACATTTACCACGATTGTTGCTACTGACAAGGATACCGGAACGAACGGTGCCGTTGAATATTCGATCGCTTCCGGTGACGGCACAACGACATTTGCTATCGACCAAACGACGGGGAAGTTAAACACTATAGCTGCCATCGACTACGAGACAAAGAAAACGTACAATCTCGTCATACAAGCTCTGGACAAAGGAACACTAACTGCCCACAGTGCAACCGTGTTGGTAAACATTAACATCAATGACCTCAACGACAACGTTCCGATATTTACGCCCGTTTCGTTTTCCGTAGATCTGACCGAAAACGTTGCAACAGGAACGCAAGTTGTCACCATGGCAGCAGCTGATGCCGACTCCATTGCCAACAGCAACGGCCTGTTTACCTACAGTCTCACAAGCGCGGTCTTTGCCATAGATCCAGCAACTGGTATCATCACAACCATTGCAGCGATCGACAGGGAAGCGAACCCACAGTACGTATATCTGTTACAGCTTGTAAGACTCGTTCCCGTACCACTATACACATAACATTTATTTTCTTAACATTGCAGTCATGTAATCAAGTGGTGAAGCTTAATACGTTGGTTATTCATCATTGTGTAGCTAATAAGCGCCGTAGGAATTTGACAATTTGATATTATTATTGAATTAACCTATCTCGTTTTCAGATATACATTGACAGTGTTAGCAACCGACAAAAATGGAGTCGGTCCTAACGTAGGGACGGCGACTGTGACGGTAAACATCGTTGACGTCAACGACAATTCTCCCGCCATTACGGGCACCTACGTGAAGGTCGTCCCTGAGAACACTGCCGTTGGTAGCATAATATACACCATCGTTGCCACCGACGCCGATATTGGGCGCAACAGGGAGCTCGCCTTTTCAATCACTGGTGGCGACACCAACAACGACTTCGTCATTGAGTCCGTCAGCGGAATCCTCATGGTCAACAAAGTCCTCAATCGAGAAAACAAGCCGAGTTATAACCTGGTGGTGACAGTCACTGACAACGGCGTCAGTCCTCGCGCTTCTACCGTCAGCGTCGACCTCACGATAAGCGACGTCAACGACAATGATCCTATTTTCCAGAACCTACCTTACGCCTTCACAATTGCAGAAAATGTTCCCGCAGGTTCCAACGTGGGATTTGTTAGCGCCCTAGACGCTGATACCGGCGTCAACGGAGCAGTGGTCTACGACTTCGTCATCTTCTGGCAAGGAAACAACACGCACTTCAGCGTCGCTGGAGGCTCGGGAGAAGTAACTGCGAACGGTGGGCTGGATAGGGAAACCCAGGACACCTACCTTATATGGCTTCGAGCTTCGGACAACGGGGTTCCGGTCAGGTATGCGAACGTGAATATTACTATCACAGTTCTGGACTTGAACGACAACGACCCGGTGTTCGATTCTCCTTCTTATTCAGGAGTTATCAGCGAGAGTGACGTCGTCGGGAAAAGCATCCTCAAGATGATTGTCACGGATAAGGATATTAGCGTGAACGGTGCAGTTACTTTATCCATCGAGAACGTTACGCCTGAAGGGGTCCGAGCGAACATGTTCTTTACCAGTGACTCGGCAACCGGAATTCTATCTATAAAAGCCGCGGTTGACCGAGAGACAGATGCCAATTTCATATTCAACGTTCTGGCCGTTGACGGTGGCGCCACCGCTAGAACGACAACGACGACGGTGACCATCACTGTGCTTGACGTTAACGACAATGCGCCTGTGATGTCGCCGACGTTCTATAACACCGAGGTGGCCTACAATGGACTCTGCGACAGCACCATCACCACGGTGACTGCGACCGATGCCGACGGTGGTCTCAGTGGGCAGGTCATCTACTACATGATACAGAGTACCAATAACTACCTCTTCAATCTGGATTCTAGTACAGGTAGATACACACAGTAATGAGTGCACATTGAGCCATTAACCTGGGTAATAATGTAGCGCTATGAGGATGCTTTCGTGTGTGGATTTGGCGCGATATAAATGTTCACATTATTTATTATTATTACAATTACAATGTTACAATAAGTCTAGTACTCTAGTTCTTTCTGTTGTCTTGATCATTGATAAGGAATTGATGTCCACGGGTTAAACTGTCGTTTAGCAATTGTATGTGCAGTTTTAAGAATATGTCGTGCTACTTTATAAGGACTGTGAACTTTTAATTTTAATTTTTCTCTACTGTCGTTACGCTACTGAATGAAGAGACCTGTCCTCCGTTGAATAGATCAACCATAGCCATACCAGTCTTAAATGTCTATTCATTAATACTGTATATATATAGATACGACTGTCGTTCTTTGGAACGGGACCCAGATGTATTATCTATATCTCCACCTGGGCTCGATTATAAGAAACGGCGTACCAAAGGTAACCTTAACTCCGGCCTACATAGACGACATTGCTAAGGTCAGAGTAAAGGTTATAATACCTAAACGTTGCGCCGTATCGTACAGGCGAGGTCTATTAGGTTTTTCTTGCTTTTCTGGCTGAAGTTAACATAGTCATCGTATTATACATTATAATTAAACACCCAGAAATATCGTACACATGGTCTATTCTTAATTAAAACATCGTGGTCTCATGTAGGTGTCTTCTCTCTGCAATCCACGACCGCTGCAAACAATTTCCGATACAGTATCAAAGCCTTGGCCCGAGACGCAGGCACCCCCGTTCAGACGGCCTTGACCCCTGCAACCATCCGAATCGACACATTTGATCCCAACGCCGTGGCCGTGACCTTCAGACTGAACATAGACCAGGCCACCTTCAAAGCCCAGCAAGCCACCTTCATCTCCGAGCTGCAGGCGCTCATCCGGGTCACTTACACGTCCGCCATACTTAGGGTTTGGTGTATTGAGGCCAGAACAGGAACTTCGGGATTCCCTTCAACCGGAAGAAGGCGGTTGCTGCAAACGACTAGGTAAGTGTTCAACTTCCGCTTGATCTGAGCGCCTCTTCGTATACTTGCATCAGACAGAATCCAGCCTTGGCATTGGTGTTTACACGTTTTTCCAAGTCGAGCTAGCGTTGCGCACAATTTAGGAACTTGTATTAGAAGAAAAAGTCTAATCATTAACGTCTAACCCAGTGAACGTCCGCCAGTATTATGCAACGCTTCCAAGGACACTTGTATCGTTGTTTCAGTCCAGTGAACGTGCACGTGTACACTCTGACCGACAGCGCAACGGAATCGCTAGGAAATATAGCACAGGACAAGACTTTGCTGACTGCTGCGCAGACTCTTCAGTTCTTCTCTACGACTTCCGGTGGAACACCATCTGCAGCTGTCACGGGTATGGGCAAACCGATTAATCGTACACCAGAATACTACGAATATCATATCTCATGGTTCGAATATACAATTATACATCTGCTCGGTGCAAATGACATCTTTTCGGCGGTACAAACAAAGTTTTTAATATGGAATATTTGAATGCAATGACTGCATGTATACATACGATTAATATTAATGTGTATTAAAGTGACAGTAACAGTAACATTGTTCTTTTAAAAAAATTCTTTGACAAGGATTACAATACTACCATCCTAAATGCATGTATAATCAAAAATAAAACCATTATAAAGACATTATCTTGTAATATTTAGCTATTATGTTGGCAGGGGCTAATCTCGGAAGCTTCAGCATTTCAACAGTAACCCCCTACTATCAAATTCCCACCCCCTGGGCCCAAACAGCGGAGGGCATCGCCATCTTGACAGTCATCTCCCTCATCATCATAGCCTTAATCATCACTGGAATCGTCGTCACTATCTACGCGTTCAGAAAGCGAGGGAGGTACAGTACTTTAGTAACTGACGTTATCATATCCTTCGTAAATATAATCCACAAAATTAATTAAGGGTCAGTTGCTTTTTTTTAACATCTAAATTTAGCATTATATTATTTTTAAAACAAAGAATTTCAAAACGTACTTAAAGAACATACTGATGCATTGCAAGAAGAATGACACCAGATTCCACAATCACAGTTCAGAAATTTGGTAGATAGCTTCCTCACGCAATATCTGATGACCCTTACTTTATTTTATTGAATATAGTGAACACAATTCTTAAAAAGAATGGAAATTAATTTGGCCGTGTTCTGGCAATCAACTGTTATATAATTTCAGCAAGATTAACGATTTCCTTAATGCTCGAAACACGAGTTTGATGACACATGTGTTTCACCGAGGTTTAAATGAATATGCATTCAATATGTAACAATATGTAACAATCCGGCATTGATTCGTATACTAATACATAAATACATGTATAAATAAATAAATTGTCCATTTATAAAGCACATGAATCCATACTAATGCATGCACGAAGCGCCATTATCCCGGACAATGGATCAATGTGCACTCATATAAACTTCTCAACTCTTTATGTATTATGCAACCCAAGCAGCCGCGTATTCTGGTTTAATCGTACCGTTAATTGTAGGTCCATAGGACACATACATAGAAGAAAACCACGAGTCATGGAAGAATCGATCATCAAAAAGGGTAAATAGCTACATTTGTTTGTTGACAATGTTGATTGTAATGGTCGATCGACAGAAAATATATATAATTGATCAATATAATTGTTAATAATTATTATAAGCATCACTACACATACGTTGTTCAGATTTGAATGCACAATTATAGTCAAAGTACTGCTTGTCAATAACAGTAAGTATTATTAATTTGATTTTTCTTTTACATATTTACCATTAATTAATCAAATTGGGTTCGACTTTATGTCAGCCATTGCCTGTCGGTCATTGTACCTGTTCAATGATGGTTTCTACGACTTCTTTCTTCACGGTTATTATAATATTTTCCTGAAGACTAGTACATTGTCGAGTCGGCGGATCCGTAAACCAGGGAAGCAAATAACAGTGGCCTAAATATAAAATGTTTTCTTATATTTTCAGAGACTACTGATGTCTACAAATCAAAAACGCCACCACCAGTAAGTGATTACAACTGCTACTGCTAATGGCTACCTAGGAATCTCATCAATAACTATTATGTATCTAAACTGATGATCATTGGACAGTTGTTTGATATCAATACTACTACTACTAATAATAATAATAATAATAGTGATGTACTTATATCCTAATATCCATCCGAAGGTGCTAGAGTGGCAATGCAGTGTTCATCCTTGTCAGTACCAGCCGATGCTCGCATGTTTACTGCAACATTCAGCGCTACGGATGTTGGGGTTTCCTCCTGCCATAAACTGACAAGTCGTGATATAAGTGACAGAATCTTGAAAGCGACTTAAACCCCAATGCAAAAAAATAAATAAATTTTAAAATAAAGAAAGAAAGAAATAAATCCGAATGTGTTCAGTGGCGCTTACAATACAGATATAGACAAGACTAGGAGCTTTAAAGGGCTTTACGATACAGATGTGTTTTAAGTTCAGATTTGAAGGAGGATTTAGTAGTTATTGATCTGAGAGCTACGGGAAGGCTGTTCCAGAGGAGGGGGGTCGCAGTAGCGAACGCCCTATCACCCATTGTAGTTTAAAGGCTCGTTCAAGTCGGACACTATCAAATACCCTGGTTCAGCCATAATCCAAAACTATCGGATAATTACATAATTAACAGTGCCATGTTGGACTTAATTATATTAGTGGCATTACGTATTTTAACCAAACTAAATGTATAGGAATGAGAAATCATGGAACATATAGTATTAATAATGCGTATGACACCTACGATACAACACACACGCCCGCACGCACACACACACACACACACACACACACACATATATATAT
>JAUTBT010050279.1:0-13515 GCA_032361225.1 Lepetodrilus schrolli | reverse complement strand
TGTCTTCACAGTTAGTGAGGCCCACTGTCTTCACAGTTAGTGAGGCCCACTGTCTTCACAGTTAGTGAGGCCCACTGTCTTCACAGTTAGTGAGGCCCACTGAGGCCCACTGTCTTCACAGTTAGTGAGGCCCACTGTCTTCACAGTTAGTGAGGCCCACTGTCTTAAAGTACAAATGTAATGGATTGACTGATTTGACAGCTGTCCTGACACCCAAATACCAAAACAAAAGTAGATTTAACGAAATAACCACAAAATATATATTGCAATGAACAATTCAACTTTTACTCCAACATTTTTTCTAGACTCGTACAGAGGCCTCTTTTCAGAAAGTTCATCTTATTACAGTAGAAGCATGTAGAGTAATATGTACCATTGTTTAGACATTAGTCATGTGTGGTTTCAGAGGAAGTATATTTTGTTTGCAGTGCCAACTGTGGACCCCAATGCGCCAAAGCCAGAAGGAAATGAGTTGACACCTGTTCCAGGAGAACAACTGGTGGTGAGATCTCTGTCGTGTCATAGCCTGTAGACAATTACATCGTCTTCTAATATGCCAGTGTCTATACACTTATAGATAATTCCCAAATTAATTGAAGATGTTTAAAAAATATCTCGATTTATTTATTTTATTTTTTCCCCCCACCAAACACCCGACACGGTCAAAGACATACTATTATACTGAACAGTTTGTATATCGAGGGCTTTGAGGTCAGGCCCCAACTTATAGAAACAAACAAAAGTTTGAGTTTTTGCTCAACTGAAATTTCTCCAATTGACTTGAGTAAAACCTCAAACCCAGTTGAGATTCACAGTATTTGCGTTTTTTTAGGCCAACTGTTTGATCCACATTTTTTAGTTTGAGTACCATGTTTTTCCCCAATTTCAAAAAAGATATTTGACAATCCCTCTTCCATGGCTTATACTTTGTTCCTGTTGTTTACACTTATTTATAGTGTTTATTTACAGCTGACCTTGTGGAAAGTATTGTGAATAAATTTAATCAAATCAGAAAAGTTAATCATTCCATCCCTAGTGGTGTTCACAGTTCTCATGCTAGATTTGTTGATGTCCGTCAGATTCCATCAGGATTGCCTCATAACCTGGAGGCAGCACTGCAGAGATATGGATCGTCCAGCTTCAAGGCCAATGCAGTGACCGTCCTTGACCAGCATGGGAAGCCCACCTACAACCTCACCTATGGTCAGTACTGGTCACTCAACTAGTGCATTCATTCAGAAAGGCCCGATGACTGATAGATCAGTTGAAAATTTCACCCCCCCTAAACCCCAGTGACTGATAGATCAGTTGTAAATTTCGACCCCTTTAACCCCAGTGACTGATAGATCAGTTGAATTGTTCACCTCCATTAAGGCCTAGTGACTGATAGATCAGTTCACCACATATGTTTCAAATACTAGTCCTTTTGTATTTGCACGATATAAATTTGGAGTTACTGCTAGAGTGCCGTTACTAATTCCGTAATACGTGTGCAAGTGCTTAAAATGACGCAGCTACAAAAACAATGTAGGAGGTAAGCCCTACGACGTCACCGGGCCTTACGTAGCCAGGTCACTCTAATAGGTAAAGGGTTAAGAAACCATTCACATTCACGCTCAATATCCAAAACTGTAATATATTTTAACATAAGTAATTGAATCAAGCGTGTCTCAATAGAGGTGGGTACATATGTTGATATTGATATTGCTGCAACATGGCTACTCATGTTAATAACATATATCTGTCTGGTCATCACTAGCATAAGAACATAAAAAATGGTGATATTGGCAATGCTGGTGATATTGGCAGTAGCCAGATTTCCTAAGTTCTCTGCAGGAAGCTAACTCACAGCAACTGTTCCCTGTTCTATCGGCTCCTTCCACGTAACCCTCTTGTTTAATAAAGGGCTTCCGATAGGGCTTCGAGTAGGGCTCCTTACAGGGCTGCGACCAGGGCTCCTGGCAGGGCTGTGGAGCCGGTACCTGTCTCCCATGTCCATCCTAATCCACTGGTAATCCACTGGTTACTGGTGCATGCTGCCTCAATTAGTACCTCACTAATTAATTACCTCGGTCACAGTATGTGTGGAATATTCAGTGGTGGAGAGTGACAGGAGAATGTGAGGCTGTTTCTGGCCATACTTCAGAAAGCTGACTGTGTGATCAGGCTTAGGTATTAGTCTCCAACTCCCACCAGGGCAAAGCTTATACACCGCAATCCCAGAGCCTATGGTGGAGGCAGGCTCACTAGCCTTCATGTCTCTAGCCTGGCCTATTGTTGCCACAGGTAAGGTAGAACCGCCTATTCACCAGCCGTGATAAATAGGCTACCAGTTGATTCTCTTATCAGGATTTATCCAAGGAGCGCGAAAGTTTGACTTTACGTTGCAGACAGGTCCTCGCACGCCGTCATGCAACCGCCAGAGACCCCCTGCTGTGTGTGGCTGTGGCTTTAACGCCCAACCAGCACCAGATGAATGCCTGCACTGCAAGCATGTTATACACATACTGTGTACAGACCCTGCCGATCAGCGGAGTGTCGCCACAATAGGAGAGGTGACACCACAATAGGAGAGGTGATACCACAATAGGAGAGGTGACACTACTCTGGCCTGCTTAATGATGTGTACGGCGTGTCTGTAATTGATGAAGTACCGATCACAACAAACTCTTTCTGTGACAGACTGGTGTAGGCAGAGCTAGAAAACTTCAATCAGGAATGAATACTGAAGCCTGTTGGACAGTGAATTACAGTTTGGAGAGAGTATATAAAAATGACATAGCCCAGATCTATAGATGAGTCTCTACACACCTAGCCACATACATACTAGGTCCAATGTTACCATGATAACATCTTACTAAGGCCAGAGTTATTTCATTCCCTGGATTATGGATCCGCCAACCTGATTCTTTCCACTTTGGAAAACAAAAATAGTTATTTTTATTATATTCCGCCAACAATGGACAAGTCTTTTCAAAATTATAATAATAAATGGTGAAGGAAAAGGTTGCATAACCCATCATTGAACATGAACAAAGACTGGCAGGAAATGGTAGACACAAAGTTGAAGTCAATTTGATTATTTATTGGTAAATATGTAATATACAAGTCTAATTTATAATAATGACTGCTACTGACAAGCATTCAAACCTAAACAACTTATAAGTACTGGTGGTTTATAACAATTATTGACAATATATTGATCAATAATATTTATTTTCTGTCAACCAACCATTCATAATCTCCAATTATGTATATTTTTATATTGGATTTGACCTAGTCTGTGTCACACCTTGTTCTCACCCAAATACTACTATTCAAAATATCACCCTAGAGCAGATAAGCAAGTCTAGATTACTGGAGATCAGAGGGTACCGAATTTCAGGGGCTCCTTTCATATAAATATAATACCAATCAATATAATATATATTTGAATGAATGAATGAATTATTGCTTTGTCAAAGAGGGAATATTTCACCCATAGGTGACAACAATATATACGTGAACTATTTACTTTCACCCTTTGAGACTATGGATAGTCTAGACTCGACCGACTGGCCAAAATATAAAATTATATTTATTTATATTTTCAACCGCCCGAGCCAAAATGATCACAGAAAAATCTGTAAACCAGGGAATCAAACAACTATGGGCTAAGTAGCAATGAAACTGAGATTATCAACTAAAGTGTCAGTATAATCAAATAGAGCCATGAATTCATTCAAAGGAGATGGGAGGGGGGGTGGGGGGGTCTGTAGCCCGCTCAGTACTCTAGTCTGAATAAACACGTCCGCCTATATCAAAGAAATGTCTATGGTTAGGCAATATAGAGTTGTAAGTATGTTTGTGTTTATTGATAGATTTTATAACCGGATAGTAAGCTAGCACTGCTCGGTGCTGATATACTTGAGGGTATCCAAATGATCAGAGAGTGGGTCAAGACCGTTTGATGTTCTCAACGTAAGTGTAACATACACTATATTTAATACCATGAATCATAACACGCTTCCATCTATTTACAGATACGAAGATTTACACCTCTAGCTACAGGGATCACAGAGAAAACTGCAACATGAAACCTGGTAATAGTAATAATAATAGTAAATGGACCTTGTACTGTAATGTGACAATGTCAAGAATTACTGTCACATTCTTGCTTTATCACATTGACAAAAAAACTCACCTGACGCAGGTCAACTTTCATTGTCAAGGGAGATCACTCACAGAACATAGCAAGGGTTGGACTCGAAATATCTGTCAGGAACTCTAATCTCAGTGTTTTCCCACTTTCAATAAAACAACTAAAGTGAAATACTGCACTTGACAGTTTCCTAGCAGTGGAACCATTACACTGAGAGTTCCCTAGCAGTGGACCCATTACACTGACAGTTCCCTAGCAGTGGACCCATTACATGTGTTGTAGTTGGGTACATTGCTTACTTGTGTGTTGTGGGGGTGATGGTGACTGGACAGATCTATGTTGGCTCTACACCTGTGGCATTATTTGGTTGCATGTATACTATTCTGTGCACTGTCGTCGTGTATGGGTGAAACATTCCCGCTGTGACGTAAAGCACTAACTCATTCATTGTGTGCACAATTCTACGTACAATCACAGAAGATAGCAAAAATGTGTTTGACGTATGATGCAAAATATCATGTATCATGTTTTCTCACTGTGCATGTTAAACATTCCATAAAACCAGAATCAGATATACTTTCTTCACATGTTCTACAATGACCTACAAACACCCAACAGAATCCATCATGTCAGCACAGAAACTAGGAAGCAAGACAACTGAGAAAAACAACATGTGGTGTCACATAAAAGAAGACATGGCATCTGAACACTACAACATAGCATCTGAACACTATCAAAATGGAACACTACAAAATGGTACCTGAACACCACAAGATGGTATCTGAACACTACCAAAATGGAACACTACAAAATGGTATCTAAACACTACAAAATGGTATCTAAACACTACAAAATGGTACCTCAGAAGACCCTAACAGCAGATTGATGGGTGAGAATGTTTAGTGTTCTCTTTGGACAGAGCTCTAGAGATCATATTTCATGTGGATGAAGAACTCTACAGAAGGGTGGTGAGTGCAATGTGTAGGTGAACTTTAACATTCATGCATTGATCCTCCTGAACCCAAGTTTGGGGTGCAGTGAACGAGGTGTGAACCCAGGTTTGGGGTGCAGTGAATGAGGTGTGAACCCAGGTTTGGGGTGCAGTGAACGAGGTGTGAACCCAGGTTTGGGGTGCAGTGAATGAGGTGTACATACACTTACAAGTGGATGTTTCAATATCTCATGGCAACAGCCATAACATCAACTGTTATGATGTTAACTGTTATGTCTACTGCCATGTTAACTGGTATGTCTACTGCCATGTTAACTGGTATGTCTACTGCCATGTTAACTGTTATGTCTACTGCCATGTTAACTGGTATGTCTACTGCCATGTTAACTGTCATGTTAACTGTTATGTCTACTGTAACTATTATGTCTACTGCCATGTTAACTGTTATGTCTACTGTAATGTTAACTGTTATGTCTACTGTAACTGTTATGTCTACTGCCATGTTAACTTATGTCTACTGCCATGTTAACTGTAATGTCTACTGCCATGTTAACTGTAATGTCTACTGCCATGTTAACTGTTATGATGCTCAGTGTCATGGTGATGTTATCCAGTAGTTATCATGATAAAGGTGCAGCAGAACGTGATAAGTAGACCAGACAGACTCGCAGTGAGTGAACTACTCTGACAACTTTACCTGGTGTTTTGTCTGCGATAGCTGAAATACATAACGTTATTCTCTCAACACATCACCATGACAACAATACAGCATTAATAACATCATAGCGTGAGGAGACTAGTGCTGTGTTCACACAAGAGCTTTAAACCGCCATTAAACCGTCTTTAAGGCCTTAAAATGAATGAACGGTTCACAAGGAGGTCACGATAAACTCAAACCAGTTTAACGAAGCCTGTTTCTAAAGCGACCTGAAACCAGCTTAACAAAAATGATGGCGTTACGAGGACCGGGCACTGTTACGTCATTGAAAAATATGCTGTGTTAACTGGCAACTTTTAATCCGTATTAACGAGGCCTGTTTCCGTGGACTGTCCTACGGAGACCTGTTTCAAACCGGCGTGAGTGTGAACACAGCATAGGATGCACGGAGGATGTTGTTTCAAACCGGCGTGAGTGTGAACACAGCATAGGATGCACGGAGGATGTTGTTACCAGGCAACACATAAAGGTACAAATATCATATTTATATTTACCAGACCATTTAACTTATGTACTTGTCTAACAAATCTACTAGTCCTTGTCAAAGCTGGTGCAGAGAATTCTTTTTGAAGGTTTTTTTAATACATTTTTTTCTAAACTGCATCTACATCCACTTTGCCAGTCCTATTTGCTGGTCAACTGAAAACATGTAACTTGGTGAGCTCCTTGTACAAAGTACAACTACAAGGAACCGTGTAACTCATTAAATACTCAGACCTACTAAATCTAATACTGATGATACATTGATATACCAGGTATACTGATGACATACTGATATACCGGGTATACTGATGATATACTGATATACCAGGTATACTGATGACACACTGATATACCTGGTATACTGATGATACACTGATATACCAGGTATACTGATGATATACTGATATACCAGGTATACTGATGATACACTGATATACAAGGTATACTGATGACACACTGATATACAAGGTATACTGATGATACACTGATATACCAGGTATACTGATGACATACTGATATACCAGGTATACTGATGATATACTGTTATACCAGGTATACTGATGACACTGATATACCAGGTATACTGATGATACACTGATATACCAGGTATACTGATGACACACTGATATACCAGGTATACTGATGACACACTGATATACCAGGTATACTGATGACACACTGATATACAAGGTATACTGATGACATAATGATATAGCAGGCATTCTGACCTTGACATTGCCAGATGTCTTGGCCAGCTTCGATTCCAGGATGGCGACGCGGTCGTTGGCTTCGTGCTCCAACTCCTCCACCGTCTGCACCAACACCTCATTCTGCTCGCTCAGGTCGTTCACGTACGACTGCAGGATTCGCACGCGTGTCTGGGCAGAGGAATAAGTATGTACAGTACAGAGTAAGTATGTACAGTACAGAGTAAGTATGTACAGTACAGAATAAGGACAGAAACTAACTATCGTGGAATAGAAACAAACAGGACAATGAGCAAAGAGAAGCAAATATGAGAATCAGGACTGAGAAACAAACATAAATTATTACTAACATGACTTTACTAGGGTAATACATCTAGCAGGGACTGCCATTGCATGAATCTCTGGAGATTGCAGTATCCAGTGTAAAGTAGGCATACGTTCAATCTCAGTAGTTCCCAGTGCTGCATACCATTTACTATTTACCTATATGATGCTTATACAACCATGTACACTGTACATACAAACACAACAATCACATGGTATTTTATGTTGCTTCGATAAGTATGATAGTAGATAATTTAAGGTAAGAAAATCCGCAGAGATGGAAATGAATGCAAAATCCTACCTGCACAATTAATCATTCAAATTAATGATGATTACAAATGATATAAAATTTATAATTTGAGTTTTATTCTCAATAAACCATCTATTGTCGGTGATACAAGAGTACAAACACTGACATTATAACAATCTTTATGAACCATGTGAAGCAAGGCAGGTTTTTAAATGTCTTTCAGAACCAAAGTACAATGAATGTACAATTATATAAATATAAGGTATGTTATGTCATACAGAACAGATAGTTGCTCTAGGTTTTCCTCAGACTCCAAGGAGACCACAGGGAGAGATAGTTAAAAAAACCTGTACTATTGCAAATATTAGGACACCTCAGATTGCTTTCAAACTTTCACAATGCGAGTGGGAGAGCTTTTTTTAATGCTGTAGTTGGATGTTTCACAATGAGAAGGTACTCGGAAGTAGCAAGCAGTAATAACCCAGTTATAAGTTGAAAGGATAATACATCACAATGCAAATATAATATGTTATTTTGGATAATATGGGCGACAAGTTACAGTGTTCGAGCGCCACCGGGCAACACATGAAAGCCCAACACAACATTTTTAAGTCTCTTCACTTCGCGTGTCATAGAAACCCTGTAAGGAGTTTGATGCTTATATGCGGAATGAGTCTGGAGTCTGATACAATTACCGATGCTTCAGTCTGTGAGTTCTTAAGTTATATTTTACCACCGCTTCAATAGCAAAGTGCTTCCATGTTCGCAATTATCTTTGTTGTTTATAAAATGTGTCCAAAATATTGTTAATTACATCGCTAACCCTAACCCTAGTATAACCCTTGGCCCTGTTTATGGCCAGGTAGTGATAATGCTTCGCTATGAGTAACTGGCCATAAACATGGCCAAGAATAACACTAACCCTGAGATAGTATAGTGGGGACCCAAGGGCTGTGTACGCTATAACAGTATATGACGTCACAACAGCATTTGACCATCCTCTGACAGTTCCATTGGTTAGCCGAGTGTCATATCATGCGACATCTGGCTTCCATATTAGATTTCTATCGACAGACACACATGAGTGAGTTCGCCATGTCGTTAAATCAGTATCCTTACAAAATTGCGTTATTCTAATGTCATGGATATCATAAAATGACACACACATGAATAGAATAGAATGGAAGAAAAGGGCGGGCGGAAATCATACCGTTCTTTTCGAGATGCATTTGGTAACCCCTCCTCCTCCCCAACCACCAAACACACACGCATGCACACACGCACACACCACCCGCATGCACACACGCCACCCTTTCAGTAATAAGCAGGCTGATATCCAAATTAGTAATTAAATATCAGTGCATGACTGGATGTTGACCTTGCACTGACCTTCAACGTATCTTCCCCCGAATTAGCTGCATCTTCCAGTTGTTTTAGCTTCCCTTCGTACAAACCCTTGAACTCGCCGAGCAAACTTTGCATCTGACCTCGTCCTCGACTGTGTTCATAGCGCCGTGCTCCAAGGGAGCTGTCCGAACTGTACCTGTCCGTCATCGGTTACCGGTCACTTCGCTGTATTGTGTGAATAGCTGTAGACTTTCTATTTGCTACATGGTCAGTTCATCATCACCACTGTCCCCGTCCATTTGTAAACATCAACGTCGCCATGATAGATTCCGGCTCGCTTATCTACCGATTGGCTGAACGTCACAACCCGAAACAGCTAACACGCAATTTCATTGGTTCAGGTAAGCCGATTCACATCAGTGCGTTTCATACGCTTGGTTGAAGACTTGATAACTATTTCGCTTTCTGTTTTTATAACGAGTGAAACATTTCAAATATTTCAAAATGGTACTTGTGGACGTATAGACTGTACTGTGTATATGCTGTGTTTAAATCCTAGCTTGTTTCAAGCCGTCATTCTCCCAATGCAAGGCTTATCCGTGTTCACTGTGTGACCGCGAAACATGATTAAACCTGTCCAAGAACAGGTGCAACTGTTACTGCCGTGTGCCAGTGTTGTGTATGGATGTCTTTACTGATATTAGTTAAGCTGTACACTACACACCGGGATAGCACGTAGTTTATAGTTGGACGGAAATTTACCTGGAAATTTACCATTCTGCGTAAACATTATTTAAAATTAATTATAGATGGTTTAAATATGTTTTATTGTACTATATATTAGATCTACATATAGAAATTATTCATTTTGATTCAATATCAAGAAACAAATTAACTACAAATATACTTGCAATATACACCGCATAACTAATTAACAACTTAATGTCATACAATCGACATGCCTACACTAAACAATATATGCTAAAAGCTGGAACGGCCGTAGCTGATGTCGCAAGGACAATGGTTGAAGCAGACGCTACGTGCAATTTACGGCCATCAGAACATATGCAGCTATACACATCTATATGTATTATTATAGTATATATAGTATATATTATAGTATTTATTTATATTTAAATCATGACTCGCTATTTGCCAGCCAGACTTTATTTGCCCCCAAATCCATATAAAGTGCGGATATTGAAAGCTTGAAGCATTATACGGCATATAAAGCAAGAGTGGGGGCATATAAAGCCCAGTGAAGGTGGAACAATTTGGAACTACTTTCACTTACGATATTTTGTAAATATATATGCCTCGCGAAAGAATCGAACCCATGGCCACGGACTCACATTATCCATGTACGCTACCGACACGGGGTTGGTTGGTTAAAAATAAACATTAATTAGTCTTGCGGGAAATTCAAAGCTAAACATTGTATTCTGACAGTGCACGCTAAACAGTTCATTCAAAATACAATGTCTAGCAGACAGCAATGCTTTGAATTTCCCCACAAGACTATTTACTATTTATTTGTAACAAACCAGAAGAGAGAACGTTCATTGAGTCCTTGAACTTCCTAGGATGATTCATTGTATTTTTTTGGAAATTTCAATAACTTCGTTCAGGGTTATCAGATATACGATTTAATTCAGAGGTATTTAAGGTAAGAACTGCTCCATTTGGGTAGCAGGAAATGGTACCATTAAGACAACTACAGAGCTTGACAATAAAATATATATGCACTTTTAAAATTTCAGTCGATATTGAGGGAGCATCAAGTGTCCTCTTGTTATAATATTTGATTGCTAGGCGAGGTTGACCTAGACTGCTAGCATGTCTCCTTTATGTTATTATTTTATATTGTTATTATTATTATATTATATTTTTAAAAAACTATTTAGTGTTTTTTTAACTATTCTGTCACCGAACCCCTGTGGCTACCGACTGCGCTATCAAGGAAAACACATGGTAATTTGGTAGTAAACAATGGAAATTTTAATTGTTGATTATAGTGATAACCATAATTGGTGCAGTTTGTTTTCATGTAAAATACATATGCATGCCCTCTAGGAGGCTATACTATTTACTGCCTTATTTTCAAACACATATGTATGCAGGGCTCATCAATATATAATATATATGACAGATTCATGTGAATATTGTTTTGAATATCAATTAAAGAAACGATGCATCATGTTTCTCGATACAAGCATATTCCCGTATCATGAAGCATAAACACAAATGAAGTTTGTGATGGCTGGTGTCGGAATCGGCCGCCTTTCTATTGCGCATGAACTTTTCGTGACACACGTGGTCCTAGAAAGCAAGTCATCATTATTTAAAGTAGGGCGTCAATATTTTGCAAATTATTGACGTCCTACTTTTAAATATTGACGCCCTACTTTCTTTCAGATAATGACTTGTAATTTAAATTTAAATAACAAATATATATGTATTGTCATTATGACAAAACTATAAATATCACATGTAATCTATGACGTATATTTACAAAAATTAACCAACCATTTTCAAAGACTAGCTGGTCACGGTTCAAAGTTTTAATGAGGCATCGACTTAGGTAATTGCCCAAATGATATATATCAATTTGAAAAAGCGACAATTAAACATTCGACATACGAAATGGAAACATTCCGTTCGTATACTAATTATTAGTGTACAAGTATTCATTTTGTATGCAAATATTATTATATTATACAACTCCTTTTGATTCAAGGGAAGACAACTTTACTTCAGTCTCCCATTGATATACTATATACTAGTAGTGTATGTGTTGCAATTCTTATGAAAATGTTCCCCACTTTTCGTACAGCTTGCAATTTCTACAGATAAATTGCAGAACAAATATTGACAATTATTAATATTATTCGATGTATTTTTTTATTTTTTTTTTGTATATTTCTTTTTGTATTGGGGTTTAGAGTTGCTTTCAAGATTATTTCACTTACATCACGACTTGTCAGTTTAGGGCTGGAGGAAACCCGCAACATCCGTAGCGCTGAATGTTGCAGTAAACCAGCGAGAACCGACTGGTATATTCGATGTATAAGATATATCATTAATGTTGTGCACAAATCTGGAATAATACATACTGATGATATTGCTGTTATTAATGCGGTACGTGTCCGTTTAAAACATAATTTTCGTACGAAATCATAAAGGTCAGCATTACTGACGAGTCTCTTGTATTGTCTTGTACTTTGACATTAAATGTTGCCATTATCTGAATACACCCTGTACAGTGTCTCCGTGTATTTCAATGTACTGTAGTCTCATTTGTCTGTAAATGCGTGTTACTATAGTTACTATAGTTGTATGTATTAACCGGGTGTAGGATTTTACGGGACTTTAAGTTCTTGAAATACCATATACATGTAACTATCCTAATTGAGAACTTGTATTATCAGGATGAAAAATAGCTAGAATCTATTCTGAAAATGATGCATGCAGTTCTTTATTGCATATTTTCACTTAACATAGGAGTTTGGGAATGCAATAAACCCACGATTTATATAATTGTATTCATACGCGATATCAAAGTGTTTTGGGACCTCTTTTGGAGCTTCTTCTTGGGATTTAGCTTGTCGAATATAAAGTTAAAAGATTTCTTCAATTACATTTGCAAACACATTTATTCATATTTACACATTTACTTGGAACTATATTTTGTCTGCGTGCTTTAACCCCGTTCCCAAGACATTTGCCTATATAGTTTGTGACTGAAAATGGATATTACAATAGTTTCTACAGTTCTGTGATAACTAGAATCTCACATTCGTGTTCATATATTACTGCATTTATTAAACTCGTTGGCCAAAATGATATTATGCTCGGCAGAGTCTCGCATTATATCAGTTATGCCAGCTCATTTAATAAATTCAGTAATATATGACCACTCATATGCAAGGTATAGTTGCTATGTTTAATGTCACGGTAATGGCTGACTTCTGTTCAACATTAACCTACATACATGTAGTACAGTTTGTGTGTTAATATCTGTCTCTACGTTGAGTGAATAGGACTACTACCGGTATATGAACAAGCGAAAAAAACGGCACTGCATGCGATATAAACAGTAATATGTCTGGAGTTGATCTCATTTCAAGTTCCAAGAGAGTTCTCCTTCTGTCTCATTGAAGCATACAACCCAGAGAAGACATGTGTTCTTAAATACGAATTCAGCTACATTTTGTTGGGACACGTTAAGTATATATCATGTGTATACTAGTATCTTGGATGAATAAGCTCTTGTATCATTGGCTAAAGATTATACATATATAAACAAACACAGGTTCTTAGTCTTCCCAGGATGGTCCAAATGTGTTCCATCCGGTTGACCTATGGCGGGTTCAAGGTTGGCCGTGATGGCAGCCTGCTGGACCTGTTCCATGTCGAGGACGATGTCACGTGGTCTCGAGTTGTCGTTCGTTAGTTAGACATGGTAGTTAGATGGCGTCAGACTACAATTATTCATTTCCTGGTTGAGCAACTTGTAGAAGTGACGTCAGAAAACATAGTCCTCTATTAGATGGGCTGTGGCTTGCTTGCAAGTACAGTTTTTGCAGATTTTTG
>JAUTBT010050268.1:0-15974 GCA_032361225.1 Lepetodrilus schrolli | reverse complement strand
CATCCTTGGTCTTGTCAGTACCAGACGATGCTCGCAGGTTTACTGCAACATTCAGCGCTACAGATGTTGTGGGTTTCCTCCTGCCCTAAACTGACAAGTCCTGATATAAGTGAAAGGATCTTGAAAGTGACTTAAAAACCCCATTTAAAAAAAATATTTAAAAAAACCCCAGACAACCATCATCACAATGTATTCATTACTTGTACTTTCCTATCTTCTCAGTTAAAGAGTGACGTTGAAGAACATCTGGATATCACGATAGACATGGTGGAACCCGACATGAAAATCCCCATTAACGAGTTTGACGGGAAAGTCAGCTATGGACAAAAGAGGAAAGCAAAAGGTTAGCTTCAGCGGCATTCATAGTTTTTAAGAATATTTAACTACAAAGTCTTCTACACTTCACGAAGAAGCAATTTAATGATAATCTCCACGAAATAGATAATCCTGTGTTGGCATCTGCAAGATATTTTCACTATGAAGTTCTGATATGTGCAAGTCCTTAAGGCAAAATACAGTTCGTGATTTCATCACAATTGTGGTTTTTATACTAGTTCTGGATTACCAGGATCAAATTTTAATTAAAAAGGAATAATTGGAAAGGCATAGCAATCATTGCAATGAGCTGGTTTGGATTTAATTTGATATAATATTGCATTATCTCAGCACAAATATGCATCCTGAATATTTGATATCATCAATATTTGACTCCGTAACCCTGGAAACATGTTTTCATGAGATCATCAAAGACATTTGTGTGATGAAAATACAAAATCCTGCCTCGAATGAGAAAAATGGGTTAAGAATTTGTTCCCCCCTCCCCCAAAAGCTCAATTTCAATAATTATTTATTATAAATCTTAAATTCAAATCTATTTTGTGTGAAATATGTCATTTTGTCATTTTTTTGCATCCACACATTGAAGATTCTTGACCACCCTTTCTTATCTTTAATCTATGCTTAGCTTTAGGAATGCATTTATTTCTCTGGATCAGGTGCATGTTACATTTTTCAGTGATGTCTTATGTAAATTGACCTACAGTAATGTGATAGCCCAATGCACTTTTAATAGGTGAGGGAATAGAAAGGGCTTAGAAAGATATAAGTGGTCTGATGCTGAACGAAATATGTTTCATCTACAATTTGCATCACATAAAACAACCGAAATAATAGCTGCGTTTAATAATGTATTACATTCCAACGTGAATGCAGCTTTAGACACTATCCTAGTGCTGGTTGCTATATGAAGTTGAACACAATGGGTCCAGTGGTAATGTTATTAGACAGCCTAGGTGGTTTGATGAAGAGTGTCACTTTGCAAAGAAGAAACAATATTAATATCTAAAAGTGTTAAAAATACACAATGATGCTGAAAATCTGAATAACTATGTAACTTCGAAACGCAAGTTCTATATTACAAAGTCTAATGTCTGTATTGAAGAATGGTGTTTTTACTTTAAGAATTTATTGAATCCTGATGTTGAACATAACAATGAGTTTACTGAAGATGTTTCTGAATATATAAGAAGCCATGATTTTGATACATGTGAAAAATGTAATAATACTGAATTATTATCCCAATATATTACTTTTGATGAAGTAAAAAAAGGCAATTGCAACATTGAAGTCGGGGAAAGCTCCAGGTATTGGTGGCGTCTTCACATTTATTTTAAGAATGCACATTCATTATTGCCTTACTTAGAATTGTTATTTAATGCTTGGTTTGAAATGGGAATATTTCCCGATTCTTGGGATGTTGGCATGACCATACCACTACTTAGGAAGGGAAATGTTAAAGATTATCTTTGTTGAGTATCTTGGGGACATTTTTCACTTCAATATTAGAATCAAAAATGCGCTAATGGATAGAACTAAATGAGTTACTGGAAGAATCGCAAACTGGTTTCAGAAATAAATAGTCCACTATTTATTTATACTACAAACTATGTCAAAAATGCCTTAGAAAACCGGGGCAAAGATTTTATTTTGATTTTATCGATTTTAGAAAAGCATTTGATATGATAGATAGAAATAAATTACTTTATATATTGTTGAAGAAGGGAATACATGGCAAGATGTTCACGATATTAGAAGATATGTATTGTAAAGTAAAAGCCTCAGTTTGTGTTGCAATTTTAATAATGTGTTCATTTAGTACATGTAGTGGTGTCCAACAAGGGTGTATGTTAAGCCCTGTGTTGTTTATTTTATTCATTAAAAACTTGTAGAAGAGCTACGTAATCTTGGTCTGAGAGGCATATTTGTAAGGAACGATGTAGAAGATATTGATTACATGTACTACTGTTTGCAGATGATGTAATTGTTATGGATGGCTCTGTTATTAGGCTACAATGGCAGTTACATGCTCGCAATCTGTACTGTAAAAAATGGGTGTTAGAAGTAAGTCACAAATAATTGGCTTTACAAATGGAGGATACTTAAAAGAAATGGAGAAATGGTATTATGAAGATCAACCCATGAAAACAGTTACTTATTACAAATATCTTGGTATTGTATTTTCATCACTCTTAATAAGGACTAAAGCTTGTGATACATTATGTGTTCAAGCTAAGAAGGCAGCGCATCCCATATTGGCCATGTTTAAAGCATATCCTACCATTCCTTAAGTCAGTGATATTTTTGATACAAAGATCTTGCACATTTTACTTCATGGTTCTGAAATATGGGGATTCACATGAGAAAATATTGAGAAAGTGCACACATATTTCTTTAAACGAGTCTCATCAAATGCTGTTATTGGAAAAGTAGGTAGAAATTATTTATGTGTTAATTATTACTGCCAATGTAAAAAATGTGAAACAAATTTGTTAAACTATATGTACTCTGGATCACGAGACATGCAATTCTGAAATAAATCTTGTCTTTTCATGTCTTGTCTTGGAATAGAAAGTTAAGTCTCTTCCGAGACATTTTGAAAACTGAAACATGAGGTAAAAAAGATTAAATATGCTTACCGGTATATGGTTACTCATGATTACTACTTGACACTAATTCCTTGAGGGGTTGTTCCAGACAGTTAATAGAGGTATTACATTGTTCCTCTCAACATTATGTACATAAAATATTTACCAGGAAAGCATCTGAAAAAGCATTGTGATAGTTATGTTTGACATATTCAGATCCCCCAGTTAGCTTCCCCTCACATATATTTAAAGACCACTTTACTTTACTTACCATGTACCTTTACAACAGGGTCAATGCTTCACATTTGCAAGTTCCTTTGCCAGCCTCCTATATTTTGGCTGATGAATGGATTTATTTTTGTAATCCAGGTAGTTAATGCAACAAATTTGCTGTATACCAAGTGTAGCATGCTATTTTCCTATTACTATCTCAGACAACGTGCAAAGTTTATATCCTGCATGATTAGATTAGATTATATTTGTTTTCTCACTTTATCCATACAAAAGAAAATTATTAATGAACACGACTAAAAATGACCACATGGTTTACTAGATGGGTGTATCTGATACCATCTGAAGGAAGGAATATGCATGGAAGGAATATGCTGGCCAATCCATCCATATGACTCCTTGCTGCTGTAAGAACTCTATACGTCCGCGCATTGCCATCCTGTAGGACGGAGTTTAGGCCTACGGTTCCAAGTACAGGGATTACCAACAGACGAAGAATGGCATCTCTGTATCAAACACCAGTCAGATTTTCCATTACAATGTTAAGAGGAGTCCTATTGTGACAAGAAATTCCTCCCCAGATCATTACACTTCCACCCCCATATCTGTAACATTGTCAAACGTTGACGTCAGCAGACCGTTCACTTGGTCGGCGATAGACTCTTATCCTGGCATTATTGAACTGCAATGTGAACCGTGATTCATCAGCGAAAAGAACATGTTCCACTGTTGACGTGTCCATCGACGATGACGTGTACACCACTCGCGACGTATGGCTCGATGACGTGGCAGAAGGGGTGGACGAACTGCTTGTCGTTGACTGTGCAAGTTTTGTTCTCACAGACGTTTACGAATGGTTTGATCCGACACTTGGGTACCAGTAGCAGTTCAAAGATTGTCTCTTAATCTTCTTGCCATGGCAGTACGTTGTCGTGAGGCCGTATTGAAAACGTACCGATCTTGTCCATTTGTTGTTGAGCCCTACCCATATCTTATAATGTCATATTCCGGTGAGGCATTCCGATTTTTAAACTCGTACCAAGCTAACGTGTTAACCGTATGTCGAGTGAATACTATGCATGTGCAGCAACATTTGCACATGTGTTTCATGTTCAGTAAAATTAACCTTCTACACAAAAAGATTAGTTTAATGTATCCAATACAAATTTTGGTAATTTTTTATTATTTTGTTAATTTTTGCAAGACCATTGGTGCCAAAAATATTGGCATCGAGTAGTGTTTGTGACATTGGTTTATTAGTCAGATCGATACCAAAACAGTGAAAATTATCTGACATTCATTACGATGGTATTATTGTAAAATACACTTGAATATGAAAGATATGTACTGACCCTTAACTTAGTTGGAGTAGTATATATGTAATAAATGATAGCATGTCTAGAATAAAGTCAGTAGTTTCTAGTTGCTGTTAAGTATATATGAGTTATGTGTGAGGACATATGGGGAAAATAATGAGTAGAATCGATGGAATTTAATATACTGTTAGAAAGAATGGCAAAGAGGGCAATTTCGAGAGCTCTCCTAACTATTAGTACATTACATGTCCTGAGGACTTTATCAAATAATAATGTAAAATTGATTTAGATCTACAACCTGTAATTGAGCTTCCATTTAAATATCATAATGTCATCAACATCAAGGAAATCAATAAATAAGTTATAGGATTGTTGTGAAATTGCCCACTTTACTTCAACTTTCTTCCCAATATAACCAAATATTTTATTGAAGGCTTATCGATTTATATCATGATTTAATAGGTTTTCTTGTTTGAAATGTAGATACATATTTATAAATTATATTTCTTTTATTAACAAAATACATTTAATGGTACATTTGTCATGATAATGAAATTAATTGACATATGCAACATTTTATCTGTTACAATGTCTCACATCAAGTTTGTAAGTCTTGTATTTTTAACAAATCAAATTCTAGTATACATGTCACTTAAAACAGATGCATATTATTTATAAATGGTCCAGTTAAATTATCCCCTATATTCAGAGTTTACTACTACCCGTACTTTCAGTTAATAAGGCATTTAAAATACATGAAAAACACTTCATTTATCTGAGATAACTAGCAATGTACCTTGTTGTCTCATTTTCAAATTGGATGCTGAACATCCATATGTTATTTACATCTTTAACTTTACCCATGTTTCCTACTTACAAAAGTAAAATGAACCATGTAGTTTGAATGGATTCAATGTTTTTCCACCTTGTCCTGAATGTGAGTTAATTGTGGACCCAGGGCGCTGTGTGACTAGTTAATTGTGGACCCGGGGCACTGTGTGACTAGTTATTTGTGGACCCAGGGCGCTGTGTGACTAGTTATTTGTGGACCCGGGGCACTGTGTGACTAGTTAATTGTGGACCCTGGGTGCTGTGTGACTAGTTAATTGTGAACCCTGGGCACTGTGTGACTAGTTAATTGTGGACCCTGGGCGCTGTGTGACTAGTTAATTGTGAACCCTGGGCGCTGTGTGACTAGTTATTTGGTTGTTTTTTCAGGATGTCTGTACCAAGGTCACGTTGCGTTCTTGGCGCCCACTGTATCAGAGCTGGCTCAACTTGAGAAGCGAGCTCAGTCGTCATACATTGACATGAGGTACAGGAAGAAGTTTACGACACGCTGATCCACAGCACTGTAATTACCAACCGTAATTACCAACAATTCCTCACACCAGAGTGATAACAATTATACTTTACAATTTATGACTATTTTCAAATTCCGATAGATTTCAATAGTTTAATTTGTAGTTGTAGTTGTAGTTGTAAAACTCCATAGTATTGGTAAAACTATGGTTTTATGCATTTATCTCAAACTTTTAACTGATTATTCCATACCATGATAATGTGGTTGCTTTATTTAGAAACTGGTCTATCGATAGATTGTCATGTATGTGTTAAAAAATTAAAACATTTACACTATCAACTATAGTTTGATTTTATATTATTATCATCTCAAACCTGAAATATTTGGTTGAAATACCAGTTGGTTTGTTGATTTGGGGTTTTAAAGCCACTTTCAAGATTATTTCACTCACATCATGGCTTGCATGCATGATATGCACTACTTGTACTAGTCTGGATTTCCACCAGTTTTTATAGTGCTAGCTCACTTGGAATATCACATGCCACAGATAGAACATAAATACCCCACTCACACAGTATACTGACTCCGAGCCGACCAATCCTTGCTTTACCCCTTTAATGCTGAGTGCCAAGCAGGGGAACAACAAGTATCTTTTAACGTCTTTTGGTATGACGCAACCGGAGATAGATCCCGCGACCTTCCGCACTCTGGGCCGACGCTCTAACCATTACGCCACAGAACTGGCGGGCGAAATACCACTGACAGGGACCCTAATCAGGAAGATTACTGTATATCATTGTACATGCTACTATTCTTAATAATGGTGGCATCAACTATGGTAACAGTATTCCCCAGTCAGTAATGACGACTGCCAGGAGATCGCAAATCATCCGGTTTAATGTTGATTACCAAGAGAACGTCGGTTGCCAAGATGAAAGACGGCAAGAAGATAATACTAGTTATTGAGTGCTACTCCCAGAGGAACACTGCTGGTGATGACTACTATAGTACATGGTATCTGTACACATATAGTACATGGTATCTGTACACATATAGTACATGGTATCTGTACACATATTGTACATGGCATCTGTACACATATAGTACAGGGTATCTGTACACATATAGTACATGGTATCTGTACACATATAGTACATGGTATCTGTACACATATAGTACATGACACATATAGTACATGGTATCTGTACACATATAGTACATGGTATCTGTACACATATAGTACAGGGTATCTGTACACAGACCCTGGACAGCCTTCAGCATCTGTATTGGCTCAGTGGCGTAATGGTTAGAGCGTCGGCCCTGAGTGTCGCGTCATACCAAAAGAAGTTAAAAGATGGTACTTGTTGTTCGCCTGCTTTGCGCTCAGCATTAAAGGGGTAAAACAAGGACTGGCCAGATCGGAATCCGTATACTGTGTCTAGTTGGGTACCCATGTTCTATCTGCGGCATGTGATATTCCAAATGAGCTAGCACTATGAAAACTGGTTGAAATCCAGACTAGTACAAGCAGTACATGTGCATGCAAGCCATGATGTGAGTGAACAAATCTTGAGTGGCTTTAAAACCCCAAATCAACCAACCAACTGTACGTATACCCTGGAAAGCCTATAGGATCTGTATATATACCCTGGACAGTCTCTATGAACAACAGACACATTAGAGGATGTGAACCAACTACATGGCATATGACATTCAAATAATACTTGATGAAAACAATAGTCAACAACAACAAAATACCAATGGTCAAATAAATACTGACCACAAGACCATAGCAAATGAATAAATGTCCTTAATTACATTTAAATGACAATATCAGATTAAGATAAGGATAATTTATTGTCTTCCATTGACCAAACAGAAATTTGTGCTATTTGTACTGGTATCCAAGCTTAACTGGAAATATTTCCAGAGGAAACAACAAATTAACAAATTTTGATTGCGTAATCTTGGTGGTGTTATGATAAACAGTTGGCACTGATAACTGTATTGTATTCTGTATTTACCAATCTGAATGTAACTGGAAATTAATACAGCGATGGATTCCATCCATTTGTTGTGATTGTACAACTACTGATGATTAACGGTGGTAATGTTTGGGTTATTTATAGATGAGGACGTCAACTGTACTGTAAGCCACATAGTCACTGAACATTAAAGTAGCACGTTATAGTAGTACTTTTGTTCATTATGTTAGTGAATATTCTTTTCCCCCATTTATTTCTTTTTGGCAAATGTGCGTAATTTAATTCCCGCATTAAGAAAGTTACTATCATCTTGTACCCAAATTGCTAAAAATCAATTTAAAGCATAAGCCATTTCACACATTAATACATGCGGCCGAAAGTATTTAAGAACAATTTGATATACAAATTTGAAATGTGGGTGTAATATATAGTGACTATGTGGCTTTACAATACTGTTCTTAAATACTAGTACTATAAAAGACTTATATTTCGTGGACGCAAATTTCGCGTAAATGCTATAATTGACATATTCGCGGGAATTAAATTGCTCACCGGCGATTACGCACGCAACTAGTTGTAAAGACCAATTAAAATAGGATAAAGCCAAGTAATTAGCGATGACTAGGACAACACGTGGCCTCATACATCGCGAGTAGACTTTTGTTTACCAAGGTTAACAAGATTAGCGCATATAGCACGTAATATAAGTCTGCGCGAAATATAAGTCTTTTACAGTACTCTTCTCTGAGTACAAATTAACGTCAATAATGACATGTGTCAGTGCCAGTGTCGACAGCGATTGTGTCCACCATGTTAATCCAAATGTTGAAAGGCGTCTATGAATGGAATGGGCAGTGATGGGAGTCCTGTTTCCATGTGTCGCTGGCGGCGCTCCATAGCAGGGATGATCACTGCCACTGACACTGCCACTGCCACTTCCTGTCACAAGAAATCAAATTCTTGATATCGTTATTATTGATGAGTAGACTCGAAACTGCCATGCAGTAGCTGAATTACTTCTTCCAGCATTGATAATTTCAATAGCTTCATCCTTGGTATCATTTAAACAGTATAGACCAATAGCATGAACAAAAAATAACTTGTTTTTATATATAGTACCCCCCAAAAAAGAAACATATCTTTATATGTAAAATGAAATAAATTATGGCACATTATTTAAAGAATGCCAAACAAACTTAGAACGTAAGGAAAATAAAAAAAATATGCAGCTATCGACGTCAAGTTTAAATAATGTCATTTTTTTCATGAGGCCTACGTGCACAAATCAGGCACACATTTATCATGCTAAACATGCACGTGCAACAAGGATACACCTTGCCTTCAAGTGGTAGGGTTCTCCATATTTATTCGTTCGCTGTTGGTCGAATGCTCTGGCTGTAAGTCATGCCACGTCTTACCAATGACCAACGCATCATTTCAATCGGCAGATTGCAAGCAGGGGAGACACATTTAGCAGTTTCACGTTTATTAAATGTTCACCTGACGACAATATCTTGCCTTTGGGATCGATTTAGCCAAAACGGAAATGTCCGTGATCGGCCCAGATCCGTTAGACCACGTGTCATGATGGCAGCGCAAGATCGCTACATCCGGTTACGCCATTTACGGAATAGGTTCTTAACAGTAGCCTCTACTACTGCCGACATACATAGGTTGCGAAGAATATCTAACCAGACTGTACGGTACCGCCTAAGACAAGCTGGTTTACATCCAAGACGGCCTGCTCAAAGGATAGTTTTGCCGCCACATAATCGCATCCTAAGACTCCAATTGTGTCGTAGATGTTGACTATGGCACAAGGACCAATGGCGGAGGATTGCTTATAGTGATGAATCACGTTTTATGGTGCACAGAGCCGACGGGCGCGCAAGGGTATACCGTCGACGTAATGAAGGTTTCACACTAAATTGCATACAGGAAGCGGATCGCTTTGGAGGTGGGAGTGTCATGATGTGGGCAGCTATGTGTTTCAATGGAAGGACTGACCTGGTGCATATCCAAGGCAATTTAAACGGCATTAGGTACAGAGATGAAATTTTAGCTTCACATGTGATGCCCTTTGTGAACGCGAATGTCATTTTTCAACAGGACAATGCTCGACCCCATACAGCTAGAATAGCAATGGAATTCCTGGAAAGAAATAATGTCGTTACACTACCGTTGCCCTCTAGATCCCCAGATTTGAACCCCATCGAACACATTTGGGAACACTTGGATCGACAGCTGCGACTAAGTCGACCTCAACCTCCTACACTCGAGAGCTTGTCCAGGATTTGCAGGAGACGTGGGCTGCAATACCCCAACATGTTATGCGGACTCTAGTAATGTCTATGGGCAGGCGGTGCCAGGCAGTGATTGACGCATTTGGTGGCCATACGCGATACTGATCTGAAGTGACCTTGACATTGTACGTAACCACTTACGACATTTTCTCTTTATTCGTGTCATTGCTAACCTGAATGTGGATGCCAAATTTCAACATTATCAGTTTTCTAATGTCTATATATCCATTTGGAGATCATAAACGTAACATACCTAATCCCACCTTGCGTTTCTTTTTTTGAATAGTATACTATAGATAAGAGTACTGGAAATGCGCGTTTATACATTCTTCACATGCAATTGCTCCATTGTTGTGATAAAAACTATGTTGCGTTTTTTCTTCAAATACATTCTCTTTCATTTTTAATCTGGTTGGGGAATATCCTCCTTTTATTCATAAAATCTGAAAAGAAATTAGTTTTAACTGCCTTTTGTATCGATTCGCTTGACCATTCAATCATTTGTAGCTCTACATGTAGGTAACCTCCGAGATTAATAGTACTAAGAGCTTAATATATCTACTTACCGGTATATGGTATCAATATACATGAGTGAAGACTTGTAATTGATACATTAGTCTCAAATTATTCCTTGAAAATATTTGATAATTTCTTCTGCTATCCTGGGAGAGACTTGTATCTGTTAAAAGCTGTGTGTCTGTGTATTTGTGAGTGTGTGTGGGTGTGGGTGTGTGGTGGTATTGTGTTTGTGTGTGTGTGTGTAGTGTTGTTTGTGTGGTGTGTGTCTGTGTGGTGTCTCCGTCAGTGTGTGTGTGTAGTGTGGTGTGTCTGTGTGTGGTGTCCGTCAGTGTGTGTGTGTGTATGTGTGTGTGCATGCATGTGTGTGTATGTGTGTGTGTGTGTGCATGCATGCATGTGTATGTGTGTCTGTGTGTGTGCATGCATGCATGTGTGTGTGTGTGTGTGTGTGTGTATGTGTGTGTGCATGCATGTGTGTGTATGTGTGTGTGAACATTGTGGAGTCCAGCCTTGCATTCACATGGACATTCTGCAGGTGACAATATTCTTCATAACTAGCACTGTTATTGAAGATGTAGATCTATCACGCCTAACCTGAACTTCCCACAGGGCACTGGAGAATACAAGGTAATTGATTTTAGATCAGCCAATCTTTTATCTGTTATAATATGCTTGTTATTTTGATACGTTATTTTTCCATATGGTTTATGTATTTTATTTAACATATAGATAGATGATGCCAGAGTTACAAATATCATTATGTTGCTAATTAATACATGTAGTATGATTCTACCAGTTAGTTATTATAAATACACATGTATACATATTGTTGCCATTTGTATACACATTGTGATGATGTGTGTGCAGAAAACATTTATAAATGGCTTAAATACAGTTTTTCCTCTATAGAGATAGGTAAGATTATTATATACAGTCTAGAAAATGCCCTTGGTCTTCCGTTGCAGTGACATATTGATGTTAAGATGCTGACACTGATCATGCAATGTGCCACAGCTTTAATTGTATCACTATGAAAGGAGCTTGAAACAGTTGCCTAACAGGATTATGATATTGTGCAATACAGTAACACACAAATACTTGTAAAATGCAGAGAACACAATACACTCATTTGTTTATCTTATGCACAATTTAATTTAGGAGCTAAATCAAAGAAATTCTCGATGTATATCATTTGCAATTTAAAAAAAATTAAATTAAATCTTGTTAAGTTATAATAGCAATAATGGACAAATTTGCAGCATGCTATAGGTAGTGAAAGAATTAGCTATAAGTTCTATAATCATTAGAAAAAATTTTTTAATATGCACTGTGAAGTCCTAATTGATAACTTGTAACAAATATTTCAATACATGCCAATGCTCCAATGTATACTTTCACAGAAAAGAAACGCATACTAGTAGTTGTTGTATTTTCGTTTATGACTTCTTTATTTTGAGACAATTTTATCAACTGAATATGTCAGTACAAAGCCCAAATGTCACATGGTGACTGTCATATGTCCGATGTGTTCATTAATCAGGAAAAAAAGTCACATTAATGATAACATTTCTCCACAAGGTGGGGTTGAAGTCAGTATCTGGTGTGACCGCCTACTCATTGACTGTATACCGTATGTCTGTATTCAAGTCTGTTGTATTCTTGCACATTCATCCTGCAATGCCGGCCGGAGTTCTTGAAGCGTTGAGGTTGTGGTGGATGTTGTCTCAGTCGCCAATCAAGTTCATCCCAAAGATTTGGACAGCCATGGCAGCACAGTGATGTTCTGGTTCCCTAGAAAATCCATGGTCAACGTGCGGTACGAGGTCTGGCATTATCCTGCTGGAACATTTCCCTATGAACGTCAAGAACTTGACAAAGGTGATGTTGGAGAATTTCATCTCAGTAGCGTATAGCGGCAAGATTTCGTTGTACGTGCACCAGATTTGTTCTACGGGAACTGCGCACATCATGACAATACTTTTCATGTGCAAAGTGTTTGCAGTTTTTTCCCCATAAAATTTGCAGGCCGATTTTTTTAGCCCATGAAACTTCCTAAATGTCATCAATTGGAGCATGTGATCAATGGAGTTCATTTGCAAACTAAAAAACATTAACATTTGAGAAACTAAATACTACTTCAAACTGATTATTTGAAAAACGATTTCACCTATGCGTTTCTTTTTGGGGAGAGATATTTTTTTTCTACTTAGTTTTGTCAGCATGTCCAAATTCAATTTAATATTTTCACTGCTAATTTATTAACTTAAATACCAATTTCATGCACCATAGTATACTTCCTCTACTTTGCTTTAGACAAAATTAATATCAATATACTCGTAATTACCGTGAATATATTTCCTGTGAAAAAAAACAACCCTACTTTGCCTGATTTAATTCCTCCAGTTAACAGTTAGAAATACATGCACCAAGTCAACCTCAGTGAATTACTTTTCACCAACTTGAAACCTAAATATGTAATGCAAAACTACTTTTTCCCCCCCATTTCCTGCATTGGTGTATTTGTAAAAGATCTCAAATGAATTTCATTAGTATTCCTGTAAGCCAAAAAAGCAACCACTCACCAACATGAATAGTGAATCAGTATGAAATTGAAATGACACAGAAACATCGTGTTATTTGTAAATTGACTTTATTTACGAACCACCACCGTTGAAATACCTACTTTCGTACACATGTAATAATAATAATAATGGCTATTTATACTGCGTCATATCTACCCACTAGTGCATGCTCATAGCGCTACATAATATATACATGTTAATTTATAAACTAAATTACAGTAATATACAGGGATATAGAAGTAGAGTATCACATGTATCTGATTTCAGATCTGATTAGCAGTATTGCATCGTAGATCCACACACCTGTTTGTCATCGAGGTTTGTGGGCAATTGTATCTACACCAGCAAATATAGCATTTTTGCCTATTCTGTCTTTAGAATGTCATTCCTCTGCGTAAAATACAATTTTAAAAATAAGGTATAAGGCATACAAATTAAGAAAATTAAGGTTCTTTTTGTTTTTCATTTCATAAATTATTTACAGAGATAATCAAATAAATAGGGGTGTCAATGCATTTCATGCCAAACTATAAATACAAAACTGTATACCTTGGCTCCGAAGTCCAACTGTTCTACCACTGCGCTACCACCCGCCCCACTTGCACACGTATAATGGAATAAATAATGGCACTCTAGCAGTTACTCCAAATTTGTGTCATACAAATACAAATGGTCATGTATTTGAAACGTGTGGTGAACTGATCTATCAATCACTAAGCCTTAATGGAGGTGAAAGATTCAACTGATCTATCAGTCACTTGGGTTCAGGGGTGAAATTTTCAACTGATCCATCAGTCATTGGGCAATTCTGCAATCATAAAATGAGTCAATAGCAATCTGTTCCATACCATTCTTAAATTTGGAGTGTGGTGGTGAAGAGGTAGCAAGTCTGCTTCATAACCAGGAGGTCCCGGGTTTGAGCCTAGCTCTTGCCCTTGTGTAGCATTCTTTCACTCTTAGATCCAGCTGTGAATGGGTACCCAGTAGGATGAGATGGAATTGTGAATATAACCAAGCATCTTAAATGGCAGCTTGTGTTGTATACTCCCCAGGGTGTTGAGAAGGTGAATTGAGTACACATTGATCAATTGACTGCAGTAATAATGGAGCATGGAATTGGTGCAATAAAAATATGCACATTATTATTATTAAATTTCGGTGAAAGAAAATGAAAAAAGAATAATATATTATCACTTTAATCGTAAGTACATGGCATATGGTTCATTTGCAAAGAATATATGTAATGAAACAGTATCCGTGGATATAATATATGTAAATAATACATGATATAAAAGTGAAAAACATGGCATATGAAAATTATATAGTAATATTAAACAAGGAATTCGAACAACAATATCTACATTCACGTTCCGTATAAATTATATAAGAATACACACGTTTTGAACAATCAAACTAATCTTAACTTCATTATTGAATATGGATCTTGTCGGCATCAAATCAGACACATTCATGGCTGGGCTGTTCTAAACAGCCCTCTACACATCAATATTATCTCAATACAGAGAAAAAGTAGCATTGATAAATGAGGAAAATGATAGTCAGACATAGCAACAACAATGACAGCTATCACAGGAAGTATCAACATAATTATTTCCAAGACACCTACACCATACAGTTCAGAATTCAACTGAAATTACGGCAAATATCTTTAAAATGTAAATGGTTCTGAACTTCTGGTTACTAGTATTGTAAATAAAATAGAAATGAAAATTTAAATCATATACAATCGATCCTCATTTATCCGGACTTCAAATATCCGAATTCCTTGCTCTCCGCATGCGTTTTACTGGGAACCAATAATTTCCTGAATAAATCTTTTTAAATGGGTCGGATAACAGGAAATTTGGTTTCAGTTTATGGCTGGACATTTCCGGGAACCACAGACAAACTACTAGTAAGTACAAATGTTCAAATATCTGGACCATAAATTTGATGAAGATTTGTATAAAGAAAACATCAACTACTATTGACTCAAAAATATTAGGCTGGTGACATAATACAAGGGAACAATGAACATATATTTGTTGGATCATTGTGTGTGATAAATGAAGAGAATTCATCTTTCTACATTTATTAGTTTATATGAAAATCATGGCAACTCTTGCCAAATTTAGACATCCAGAAAATCAGTTACTCGCACAATTTTACCAGCAACACAACCATCCAGATAAACGTGGGCTGACTATATTCTGGTTAGCCTCCCTTTCATTGGACATTTATAATGGTTGAATCCTAATGGAAGCAACATGTTAACTCCTATCCAGACAACATTACAATATTCCACAACTTTACGTGAATGCAAAGAAAGGGGATTTAAGAGCACATAAGAACATGAGTACTATGACATCTTGATTCTGTAGAACTGTTTTAAAAATCTAAATTTTAGATAAAGTGTATCAGAATAATACCTGTGATTCCTGTAACCAGACTCTAATAGGAAATGTCTTCAAGTTAACCCAGTGTTCTAATTATTATTATACACCATTGCATGTCATTGAGTCTTGGCATTGGAACCAAGGATAATGGATCTCCAATACTTTGGTTAATACATTGAAAGACAATATGACCTAACTGATACTGAATGTAACCAGTAGACGCATAGCCAGAGGACACCCTGTTTCCATGCAAGCCTATCTAATACCAATACTCGTGGTCAAGGTTATTGCTTAGGCCCCAGGGGCCCGGCATCAATGTTCGCGAAAGTTACCTTTTCGACGCGATATTGATAGGATGCGATGTCTGTAGAGTGGCAATGCAGTTATCATCCTTGGTGTTGTCAGTACCAGCCGG